>PVKB01008787.1:0-13094 GCA_004027205.1 Ctenodactylus gundi | reverse complement strand
ATGAGCACTAGGGAACCTCCAGGGACAGGGCAGAGGAGCAACAGGACACTAGGGCAACAGTAGAGACCCAGAACACAGGGCAAAGAAGCAACGTGATAATAGGGGAGCAGAGGGGACGTTTGGGGAGAGGGCAAAGCAGCAATGGGACAGTACGGGGCAGAAGGGTCCCCCAGATACAGGGCAGAGGAGCAAAAGGACACGAGGGGTCAGTAGGGACACCGGGGACAGGACAAAGGAGCAACGAGACAGTAGGAGAGCATTTGGGACTCCAGGGAAGGCCAAAAGAGCATCGGGACTGTTGGGGAGCAGTAAGGACAACCGCCAACAGGGCAGAGGAGCAACGGGACAGTAGGGGAGTCGTAGGGATCTCAGGGGACAGTGCACAGAAGAAAAGGGAGAGAAAAAAGCGGTAGGAACCTCCGGGGACATGGCAGAGTAGCAACCAGATAGTAGGGGAACAATTGAGATGCATATACCTGGGGACAGAGCAATAAAGAATGGGTCAGTAGGGGAGCAGTAGGGACTCCTGGGGACAGGGCAGAGGAGCAGTGGGACAGTAGTGGGTCAAAAAGGTCCCCGGGAGAAAGGACAGAGTAGCAGCAGGACAGTAGGGTGCAGTGTAAACACCGGGGACAGAGCAGAGAAGCAACGGGATATTAGGGGAGAAGTAGGGACCACCGAGGACAGGCCAGAAAAGCAACAGGATAGTAAAGAGCAGTAGAGACTTCCGGGGACAGGGCAGAGCAGCAAGGGAACAGTAGGAGAGTAGTAGGGATTTCCAGGGACAGGGCATAAAAGCAACATGAGGAAATGGGGACCCACTGGGACAGGGCAGAGAAGCAACTATATAGTAGGGGAGAAGTAGGGACCCACGAGGACAGGGCAGAGAAGATAGGAGAGAGTAGGAGAGCAGTCGGGATCCCTGAGGGCAGGATAGAGATGAAACGGGATAGTAGGGGAGCAGTAGGGACGTTCAGGTACATGGCAGAGCAAAAGGGGGCAGTAGGGAGCAGTAGGGACCTCTAGAAAATGGCCCATAAGCAACGGGAGAGTAAGGGAGTAGGAGAGACCCCCGGACAGAGGGCAGAGAAGCCATGGGACAGAAGGAGTACAGAGGGGAACTCAGGTGACAATAGAGAGAAACAGTAGGACTTTCTGTGGGCACTTGGGAACTGTGGGTGCAGGGCAGAGAAGCAGTGGGACAGTAGGCAAGCAATAGGGAACTCCAGGGACAGGGAAGCAAAGCAAGATGACAGTAGGGGGCACTAAGGACATCTGGGGACAGAGCACAGAAGCAATGGGAGAGTAGGGGCGTGGTAGGATCCTTGAGGAACAGGGCAAAGAAATAATGGTTCAGGAGGGGAGCAGAAGGGACATCTAAGGACAAGGCAGAGAAGTAACAGGACAATAAGGGGCAGTAGGGACCGCGGGAGTCAGGGTAGTGGAACAACAGGATGGGAGGGGAGTAGTATGGAGCCCCGAGGGCTGGGCAGAAAAGCAACATTACAGTAGGAGGGCAGTAGAGACATCCAGTGACAAGACAGAGGAGCAATAAGGGTCAGGAGGGCAGTAGGAGGGACTTTTGGGTAAAGGGAAGGGAAGCAACGGGACAGTGGAGACCCCTGGAAACTGGGCAGGAGAGCAGCGAGACGGTAGGAGAGCATTAGGGACCACTGCGGACAGTGTAGAGAAGCAAAGTGACAGTAGGGAGCAGTACAGACCTCTGGATACAGACCAGAGAAGCAACAGGACCCCTGTGGTATGGGCACAGAAATAATGTGACCATAGGGGGTTATATAGGCACCTCCAGGGACAGGACATAGAATCATCAGGACAGTAGCGAAGAAGTTCAGACTTCTGGCTACAGGCCATAGTACCAACAGGACAGTTGCAGAGCAGTTCAGACCCCTGGGGACAGGGAACAGGAAAATTCGGACTGTAGGGAAGCAGTAGGGACCACCTTGGAGAGTTCAGAAGACAAACCTCACATTACGGAGCAGTAGGGACATCTGGGGGCAGGGCAGAAAAGCAAGAGGTCACTAGGGGCCAGTAGGGACGTCTGGGGACAGGGCAGAGGATGATAGAGTAGGGAAGCAGTAGGGACCCCTCGGGATAGGGCAGAGGAGCAAAGGGGCGGTATGGCTGCAGTGGGTACCTCTGGTGACAGGGCAGAAGAGCACTCTGACAGTAGGAGAGCAGCAGGGAACCCCGGGGACATGGTAGAGAAGCAAGGGGACAGTAGGGTGCAGTGGCACTACCAGGGACAGAGCAGAGAAGCACTGGGATAATAGGGAAGTAGTTGGGACCACCGGGGACAGGGCAGAGCAGCAAGGGATCACTAGGAGAGTAGTAGGGATTTCCAGGGACAGGGCATAAAAGCAACATGAGGAAATGGGGATGTCAAGGGACAGGGCAGAGAAGCAACTATAGAGTAGGGGAGCAGTAGGGACCCACGAGGTTAGGGCAGAGAAGGTAGGAGAGAGTAGGAGAGCAATAGGGATTCCCGAGGGCAGGATAGAGACGCAAGGGGATAGTAGGGGAGCAGTAAGGACCTTCAGGTACATGGCAGAGAAGCAAGGGGGCAGTAGGGTTCAGTTGAGACCTCTGGAAAATGGGGCAAGGAGCAACAGTACAGTAGGGGAGCAAGAAAGACCCCCGGGCAGAGGGAGAGAAGCAACGGGATAGTAGGGGAACAGAGGGGAACTCGGGACAGTAGAGAGAAAAAATGGGACCTTCAGAGGGCACTTGGGAACTGTGGAGACAGGGCAGAGAAGCAGTGGGACACTAGGCGAGTGATAGGGAACTCCAGGGACAGGGAAGCAAAGCTAGAGTTCAGTAGGTGACAGTAACGACGTCTGGGGACAGTTCACAGAAGCAATGGGTCAGTACGGGAGCAGTAGGAACCTTGAGGAACACGGCAAAGAAGTAATGTGTCAAAGGGGATCAGAAGGGACCTCTAAGGACAAGGCAGATTAGCAACAGGACAATAAGGGGCATTAGGGACCCCGGGAGTCAGGGTAGTGGAACAACAGGATGGTAGGGGAGTAGTATGGAGCCCTTAGCGCAGGCCAGAGAAGCAACAGTACAGTAGGAGGGCAGGAGGCACCTCCAGGTACAAGACAGAAGAGCAGACAGGGTCAGGAGGGCAGCAGGAGGGACTTTTCGGTAAAGGGCAGAGAAGCAACGGGACAGTAGGCACACCTGGCAACTGGACAGGAGAGCAGTGACGCGACAGTAGGGGAACAGAGGGGTACTCTGGGGACAATAGAGAGAAACAGTAGGACCTTCGAGGGGCACTTGGGAACTGTGGGAACCAGCAGAGCAGGAGTGGGACAGTAGGCGAGCAGTAGGGAACTGCAGGGACAGGGAAGCGAAGCAAGACGAGACTAGGGGGCAGTAAGGTTGTCTGGGGACAGAGCACAGAAGCAATGGGACAGTAGGGGAACAGTAGGAACCTTTAGGAACAGGGCAAAGAAATTTTGGATAAGAGGGAGAGCAGAAGGGACCTCTAAGGACAAGGCAAAGAAGCAACAGGACAATACAGGGTGGTTGGGACCCCAGGAGTCAGGGTAGTGTAACAAGAGGATGGTAGGCGAGTAGTATGGGGCCCCGAGGGCAGGGCAGAGAAGCAGCAGTACCGTAGGAAGGCAGTAGGGACCTCGAAGGACAAGACAGAAGAGCAAAAAGGGTCAGGAGGTTAGTAGGAGCAACTTTTGGGTAAAGGGCAGAGAAGCAACCGGACAGTGGGGACCCCTGGCAACTTGGCAGGAGAACAGCGAGACAGTAGGAGAGCATTAGGGACCACTCTGAAAAGTGCAGAGAAGCAAGGTGACAGTAGAGAGCAATAGGGACCTCTGGAGACAGACCAGAGAAGCAACAGCACCACTGGAGATAGGGCAGAGAAATAATATGACCATGGGGGTTATAGAGGCACCTCCAGGGACAGGGGAGAGAATCAACAGAACAGTCGTGGAGATGTTCGGACCTCCGGGTACAGAGCACAGCAGCAACGGGACAGTAGCAAGGCAATATGGACCCCTGGGGACAGGGCAGAGGAAAATTCGGACAGTAGGGAATCATTAGGGACCACTTCGGAGAGTGCAGAAAACAATCCGCACTTTAAAGAGCAGTAGGGACATCCGGGGGCAGAGCAGAATAGCAACAGGGCACTAGGGGGGAGTAGGGACCTCCAGGGAAAGGGCAGAGGATGATACAGTAGGGAAATTGTAGAGACCCCCGGGGATAGGGCAGAGGAGCAAAGGGCCGGTAGGGCTATGGTAGGGACCTCTGGGGACAGGGCAGAGGAGCACTGGGACAGTTGAAGGGCAGGAGGGACACCCGGGAATGGGGTAAAGATGCAAGGGGACAGTAGCGGGGCAGTAAGGATCCCCGGGGAAAGGATGGAGAAGCAGCAGGACACTAGGGTGCAGTGGCACCATCGGGGACAGAGCAGAGAAGCCACGGGAAACAAGGGGAGCAGTAGGGACCACGGGGGACAGGGCAGAAAAGCAACAGGATAGTATGGAGCAGTAGGGACTTCCGGGGACAGGGTAGAGCAGCCAGGGAACAGTAGGAGAGTAGTAGGGACTGCCAGGGACGGGGCATAAAAGCAACATGAGGAAATGGGGACCTCCAAGGACAGGGCAGGGAAGCAACTATACAGTAGGGGAGCAGTGGGGACCCACGAGGACAGGGCAGAGAAGATAAGAGAGAGTAGCAGAGCAGTAGGGATCCCCGAGGGCAGGATAGAGCAGCAACGGGATAGTAGGGGAGCAGTAGGGAACGTCAGGTACATGGCAGAGAAGCAAGGGGGCAGTAGGGAGCAGTAGGGGCCTCTGGGGAATGAGCCAAGAAGCAAAGGGTGACTCTGGGAGCAATAGAGACCCTATGGCAGAGGGCAGAGAAGCGACGGGACCATAGGGGAACAGAGGGGGAACTCTGGGGACAGTAGAGAGAAACAATAGGACCTACGGGGGCCACTTGGGAACAGTAGGGACAGGGCAGTGAAGCAGTGGGACAGTATGCGAGCGGTAGGCAACTCCAGGGCCAGTGAAGCGAAGCAACAGGACAGTAGGGGGAAGTAAGGACGTTTGGGGACAGAGCACACAAGCAATGGGACAGTAGGGGAGCAGTAGGAACCTTGAGGAACAGGGCAAAGAAGTAATGGGTCAGGAGGCGAGCAGATGGGTCCTCTAAGGACAAGGCAGAGAAACAAGAAGACAAAATGGGTCAGTAGGGACCCCGGGCGTCGCGGTAGTGGAAAAACAGGGTGGTAGGCGATTAGTATGAGCCCCGAGGGCAGGGCAGAGAAGCAACAGTACAGTAGGAGGGCATTAGGGACCTCAAGGGACAAGACAGAAGAGCAAAAAGGATCAAGCGGGCGGCAAGAGGGACTTGTGGGTAAAGGACAGAGAAGCAACGAGACAGTGGGGCCCCCTGGTGACTGGGCAGGAGAGCAACGAGATGGTAGGAGAGCGTTAGTGACCTCTGAGGAAAGTACAGTGAAGCAAAGTGACTGTAGGGAGCAGTAGGGACCTCTGAAGACAGACCAGAAAACCAACTGACCCCTGGGGACAGGGAATAGAAATAATGTGACCATAGGGGTATATATAGGCACCTCTTAGAAACAGGGCAGAGAATCAACAGGAGAGGTATGGAGAAGTTGGAACTTCCGAGGACAGGACATAGTAGCAACGGGACAGTAGCACAGCAGTACAGAGCCCTGGGCAAAGGGCACAGTAAAATTCGGTCAGTAGGGAAGCAGTAGGGACCACCTCGGAGAGTGCAGAGAACAAACCGCAATTTAGAGAGCAGTATCGACATACGGGGGCCGGGCAGAAAAGCAACAGGACACTAGGGGGCGGTAGGGACGTCCGGAAAGGGCGTGGCGTGGCTTCAAGGCTGTGGTTGTACCACTGGCCAGGGGGAACTTGAAGGAGAGGCTTAGAGCTAAGCTTTAGAGTGAGTCTGGGGGCTCCCCCGTGTATTAGAGTAAGGCTGATGGCCCGGATATGCCTATGACTGCGGTACCCGGGTGTGTGAGGCCGGATGGAGTGATTAACTCTTGGGATTGATTTTTGGCCATCGTAACAGTATAAAAGGAGCCGAGGAGGGCAGTTGAGACTGAAATCGGGGCTAGGGATGGGTTTCTCCCTCGTTTTCTTTTTGGGTCCAGCTGAGGTGGTAGGGTTAGGGTTAGAAATGGAATCGGGCCTTGGGGTTAGTGCAAGGGCTCCGGCTATAGCTAGGCCGACTTTGATGCCCAGATTGCGAAGCAGGATCAAGGTGAATGTTAGGGCGGCGGTTGGCGTTCCGGTCTGGTTTGTTGCAAGGCTTGGGTCAAGGCGCAGGTGTAACGGCAGGCCTAGGACTGGCACGTTGGTGACTTTGGAGGGTGTGGTTCAGCTCCAGGGCTGTCGCTCGGCTTTAGGGCTGTGGATGTGCCGCTGGGTAGCGGAAACGTGAAGGAGAGGCTCCGATCTAAGCTTCAAACTAGGTCCGGGGGCTCCCCTGTGTATTAGAGTGAGGCTAAGGGTCCGGGATGTGCCTAGGCCTGGGGTGCCCGGGAGTGTGTGGCTGGAGGGTGTGGTTAGCTCTTGGGCTTCATTTTCGGCCGTCATAACAGTACAAAAGGAGCCGAGGAGGGCAGGTGCGGCTGAAATCGGGGTTAGGGATGGGTTTCTCCCTCGTTTTCTTTTCGGGGCCAGCTGGGGTGCTACGGTTAGGGTTAAAAATGGAATCGGGTATAGGGTTAGGGTTAGGGCTCCAGTTATAGCTAGGCCGACTTTCATGCGCAGGTTGTGAAGGAGGTCCATGGTGAATGTTCCAGCGGCGGTTGGCGTTTGGGTCAGGTTTATTACAAGGCTTGGGTCAAGGGGTAGGTGTAGCCGTGGTCCTAGAACTTGCCAATCAGGCACTTCTGATGGCGTGGCTCCACTTAAGGGCTATGGATGTTGCCACTTGCTAGCCGGAACGTGAAGGAGAGGCTTAGAACTAAGGTTCAAACTTGGTTCGGGGCCTCCCCTGTGTATTGGACTGAGGCTGAGGGCCCGGGATGTGCCTAGGCTTGGGGTACTAGGCCATGTGAGGCTGAAGTTAGTGGTCAGCTCTTGAGCTTGCTTTTCGGCCATCCTATGGGTAGAAAAAAGCAGAGGAGGGCAGCGGCAGTTGGCTTACGGGTCTTGATTTTTATGAGGCTTGGGTCAAAGGGCTGGTGTAGGTGCAGGCCCAGTACTGGCACATCGGGCACTTCTGATAGCGCGGCTTGGCTTCAGGGCGGTGGATGTGCCGCTGGTTAGCGGGAATGTGAAGGAGATACTTAGAAATAAGCTTCAGAGTAGGTCTGGGACCTACCCTGTGTATTAGAGTGAGGCTGATGGCCCGGGTTGTGCCTAGGTCTGGGGTGCCCGGATGTGTGTGACCGGATGGCTTGGTTAGCTTGTAGGCTTCATTTTCGGCGGTGATAACGGTAGAAAAGGAGCCGAGGTGGGCAGTTGAAACTGATATCGGGACTAGGGATGGGTTTCTCCCTCGTCTTCTTTTTGGGGCCAGCTGAGGTGGTAGGGTTAGGGTTAGAAATGGGGTTAATGTTAGGGCTCTGGCTATAGCTAGTCCGACTATGATGCCCAGATTGCGAAGCAGGATCAAGGTGAATGTTAGGGTTGTGGTTGGCGTTCAGGTCTGGTTTGTTGCAAGGCTTGGGTCAAGGGGCAGGTGTAGCCGCAGGCCTTGGAGTGGCACATCGGTGACTTTGGAGGGTGTGGTTCGGCTCCAGGGCTGTGGATGTGCCGCTGGCTAGCGGGAACGTGTAGGAGAGGCTTAGAACTTAGTTTCAGACTAGGTCCGGGGGCTCCGCTGTGTATTAGAGTTAGGCTGATGGCCCGGGACGTGCCTAGGCCTTGGGTGCACGGGTGTGTGAGGCCTGATGGTGTGGTTACCTCTTGGGCTTCTTTTTCGGCTGTCATAACAGTAGAAAAGGAGCCGAGGAGGGCTGTTGTGGCTGAAATCGGGGCTAGGGATGGGTTTCTCACTCGTTTTCTCTTGGGTGCCAGCTGAGGTGGTAGGGTTTGGGTTAGAAATGGAATCGGGCTTTGGGGTTCGTGTTATCGCTCTGGGTATAGGTAGGCCCACCTTGATGCTCCATTTGCGAAGCAGGATCAAGGTGAATGTTAGGGTGACGGTTGGCGTTCGGGTCTGGTTTGTTGCAAGGCTTGCGTCAAGGTGCAGGTGTAGCGGCTGGCTTAGGACTGGCACTTCGGTGACTTTGAAGGGTGTGGTTCGGCTCCTGGGCTGTGGATGTGCCGTTGGCTAGCGGGAACGTGTAGGAGAGGCTTAGAACTTAGTTTCAGACTAGGTCCGGGGCCTCCACTGTGAATTAGAGTGAGGCTGAGGGCCCGGGATGTGCCTAGGCCTGGGGTGCCTGGTCGTGTGAGGCCGGAGGTCGTGGTCAGCTCTTGGGCTTCTTTTTCGGCCGTCATAATGGTACAAAAGGAGCCGAGGAGGGCAGGCGAGGCTGAAATCGTGGCTAGGGATGATTTTCTCTCTAGTTTTCAATTCGGTGCCACCTGGGGTGCTAGGGTTAGGGTTAGAAATGAAATTGGGCCTACGGTTAGGGTTAGGGCTCCAGTTATATCTAGGCTGACTTTGATGCCCAGGTTGCGAGGCAGGTCCATGGTGAATGTTAGGGCGGTGGTTGGCGTACGAGTCAGGTTTATTGCAAGGCTTGGGTCAAGGGGCAGGTGTAGCCGCAGCCCTAGGAATGGCACTTTGAGCACTTTGGAGGGCGTGGCTCTCCTTCAGGGCTGTGGATGTCCCTCTGCATAGCAGGAACGTGAAGAAGAGGCTTAGAACTAAGCTTCAGACTGGGTTCTAGGCCTCCCCTGTGGAATAGAGTGAGGTTGAGGGCCCGGGATGTGTCTAGGCCTGGGGTACCCGGACATGTAAGGCTGAAGTTAGTGGTCAGCTCTTGGGCTTGTTTTTTGGCCGTCCTATGGGTAGAAAAAAAGCGGAGGAAGGCATCGGCGGATGGCGTTCGGGTCTGGTTTCTTACAAGGCTTGGGTCAAGGTGTAGGTGTAGCCGCAGGCCTAGGACGGGCACGTCGGGCACTTCTGATGGCGTGGCTTGGCTTCAGGGCTGTGGATGTGGTGCTGTTTAGCGGGAATGTGAAGGAGATTCTTAGAACTAAGCTTCAGACTAGGTCCATGGCCTACCCTGCGTATTAGAGTGAGACTGATGGCCCGGGATGTGGCTAGGCCTGGGGTGCCCAAGTTTGTGAGACCGCATGGCATGGTTAGCTCTTGGGCTTCATTTTCGGCCGTCCTAATGGTAGAAAAGGAGCCGAGGTGGGCATTTGAGGCTGATATCGGGAGTAGGGATGGGTTTCTCCTTCGTTTTCTTTTTGGGGCCAGCTGAGGTGCTAGGGTAAGGGTTAGAAATGGAATCGGCCCTGGGGTTAGGATTAGGCCTCGGGCTACAGCTAGGCCAACTTTGATGCCCAGATTGCAAAGCAGGATAAAGGTGAATGTTAGGGTGGTGGTTGGCGTTCGGGTCAGGTTTATTGCAAGGCTTTGGTCAAGGGGCAGGTGTAACCACAGCCCTCAGAAGGACACTTTGAGCACTTTGGAGGGCGTGGCTCGCCCTGAGGTCTGTTTGCATAGCGGGAACGTGAAGGCAAAGCTTAGAACTAAGCTTCAGACTATGTACAGGGGCTCCCCTGTGTATTAGAGTGAGGATGAAGTCCCGGGATGTGCCCGGACCTGGGGTGCCCGGGCGTGTGAGGCCAGAGGGAGTGGTTAGCTCTTGGGCTTCTTTTTTGCCTGTCATAATGGTAGAAAAAGAGCCGAGGAGGGCAGTTGAGGCTGAAATCCGGGCTAGGGATGGGTTACTCCCTCGTTTTCTTTTCGGGACCAGCTGAGGTGGTAGGATTTGGGTGAGGAATGGAATCGGGCCTTGGGGTTAGTGTTAGGGCTCTGGCTATAGCTAGGCCGACTTTGATGCCCAGATTGTGAAGCAGGATCAAGGTGAATGTTAGGGTGGCGGTTGGCGTTCTGGTCTGGTTTGTTGCAAGGCTTGGGTCAAGGGGCAGGTGTAGAGGCAGGCCTAGGACTGGCACGTCGGTGACTTTGGAGGGTGTGGTTCGGCTCCAGGGCTGTGGACGTGCCCCTGGCTAGCGGGAACGTGTAGGAGAGGCTTAGAACTTAGTTTCCGACTAGGTCCGGGGGCTCCCCTGTGTATTAGAGTGAGGCTGAGGGCCCGGGATGTGCCTAGGCCTGGGTAGCCCGGTCGTGTGAGGGTGGAGGGCGTGGTTAGCACTTGGGCTTCTATTTCGGCCATCATAACGGTACAAAAGGAGCCGAGGAGGGCAGGAAAGGCTGAAATCGGGGCTAAGGATGGGTTTCTCCCTAGTTTTCTCTTCGGGGCCACCTGGGGGGCTAGTGTTAGAGTTAGAAATGAAATTGGGCCTATGGTTAGGGTTAGGGCTCCGGCTTTAGCTAGGCTGACTTTGCTGCCCAGCTTGTGAAGCAGGTCCACGGTGAATGTTAGGGCGCTGGTTGGCGTTCGGGTCAGGTTTATTGCAAGGCTTGGGTCAAGGGGCAGGTGTAGCCGCAGCCCTTGGAATGGCACTGTGAACACTTTAAAGGGCGTGGCTCGCTTTTGGGGCAGTGGACGTGCTGCTGGATAGCGGGAACATGAAGGAGAGGCTTAGAACTAAGCTTCAGACTGGGTTCGGGGCCTCCCCTGTGGATTAGAGTGAGGTTGATGGCCCGGGATGTGCCTAGGCCTGGGGTACCCGGACATGTGAGGCTGAAGTTATTGGTCAGCTCTTGGGCTTGTTTTTCAGCCGTCGTATGCGTAGAAAAAAAGCGGAGGAGGGCAGCGGCGGTTGGCGTTTGGGTCTGGTTTGTTACAAGCCTTGGGTCAAGGGGCAGGTGTAGCCTCAGGCCTAGGACTGGCATGTCGGGCACTTCTGATGGCGAGGCTCAGCTTCAGGACTGTAGATGTGCAGCTGGTTAGCGGGAATGTGAAGGAGATTCTTAGAACTAAGCTTCAGACTAAGTCCGGGGCCTACCCTGTGTATTAGAAAGAGGCTGATGGCCTGGAATGTGCCTAAGCCTGGGGTGCACGGCTGTGTGAGACTGCGTGGCATGGTTAGCTCTTGGGCTTCTTTTTCTTCTGTCGTAACTGTAGAAAAGGAGCTGAGGTGGGTGCTTAAGGCAGAAATCCGGCCAGGGGATGGGTTTCTCCCTTGTTTTCTTTTGGAGGCCAGCTGAGGTGGTAGGGTTAGGGGTAAAAATGGAATCGGGCCTTGGGGTTAGTGTTCGGACTCTGGCTATAGCAAGGCAGACTTTGATGCCCAGATTGCGAAGCAGGTTCTAAGTGAATGTTAGGGTGGCGGTTGGTGTTCGGGTCTGGTTTGTCCCAAGACTTGGGTCAAGGTGCAGGTGTAGGGGCAGGCCTAGGACTGGCACGTCGGTGACTTTGGAGGGTGTGGCTCAGTTCCAGGGCTGTGGATGTGCCGCTGGCTAGTGGGAACGTGTAGGAGAGGCTTAGAACTTAGTTTCCGACTAGGTCCGGGGGCTCCGCTGTGTATTAGAGTGAGGCTGAGGGCCCGGGATGTGCCTTGGCCTGGGTTGCCAGGTCGTGTGAGGCCGGAGGGAGTGGGTACCTCTTGGTCTTCTCTTTTGGCCGTCATAATGGTACAAAAGGAGCCGAGGAGGGCAGGCAAGGCTCAAATCGGGGCTAGGGGTGGGTTTCTGCCTAGTTTTCTTTTCAGAGCCACCTGGGGTGCTAGGGTTAGGGTTAGAAATGAAATCGGGCCTAGGGTTAGGGTTAGGCCTCCGACTATACCTAGCCTGACTTTTGATGCCCAGGTTGTGAAGCAGGTCCATGGTGAATGTTAGGGCGGCAGTTGACGTTCGGGTAAGGTTTATTGCAAGGCTTGGGTCAAGGGGCAGGTGTAGCCGCAGCCCTAGGAATGGCACTTTGAACACTTTAAAGGGCGTGGCTCGCTTTCGGGGTTGTGAACATGCCGCAGGATAGCGGGACCATGAAGGAGAGGCTTAGAACTAAGGTTTAGACTGGGTTCTGGGCCTCCCCTGTATATTAGAGTGAGGCTGAGGGCCCGGGATGTGCCTAGGCTGGTGGTACCTGGGCATGTGAGGCTGAAGTTAGTAGTCAGCTCTTGGGCTTTTTTTTCGGCCGTCCTATGGGTAGAAAAAAAGCGGAGGAGGGCAGTGGCAGTTGGAGTTCGCGTCTTGATTGTTACAAGGCTTGGGTCAAAGGGCAGGTGTAGGCGCAGCCCTAGAACTGCCACGTTGGGCACTTCTGATTGCGTGGCTCAGCTTCAGGGCTGTGGATGTGCCGCTGGTTAGCGGGAATGTGAAGGAGATACTTGGAACTAAGCTTCAGACTAGATCCGGGGCCTACCCTGTGTATTAGAATGAGGCTGATGGCCTGGGATGTGCCTATGCCTGGGGTGCCCGGGTGTTTGAGACCTGATGGCGTGGTTAGCTCGTAGGCTTCATTATTGGCCGTCATAACGGTAGAAAAAGAGCCGAGGAGGGCAGTTGAGGCTGATATTGGGACTAGGGATGGGTTTCTCCCTCATTTTATTTTTGGGGCCAGCTAAGGTGGTAGGGTTAGGGTTAGAAATGGAATCGGGCCTTTGGGTTAGTGTTAGAGCTCTGGCTATAGCTAGGCCAACTTTGATACCCAGATTGCGAAGCAGGATCAAGGTGAATGTTAGGGTGGCGGTTGACGTTCGGGTCTGGTTTGTTGCAAGGCTTGGGTCAAGGTGCAGGTGTAGGGGCAGGCCTAGGACTGGCACGTCGGTGACTTTGGAGGGTGTGGTTCGGTTCCAGGGCTGTGGATGTGCCGCTGGCTAGTGGGAACGTGTAGGAGAGTCTTAGAAGTTAGTTTCAGACTAGGTCCGGGTGCTCCGCTGTGTATTAGAGTGAGGCTGAGGGCCCAGATTGTGCCTAGGCCTGCTGGGCCCGGGCGTGTGAAGCCGGAGGGAGTGGGTACCTCTTGGGCTTCTTTTTTGCCTGTCATAATGGTAGAGAAGGAGCCGAGGAGGGCAGTTGAGTCTGCAATC
>PVKB01008786.1:0-13097 GCA_004027205.1 Ctenodactylus gundi | reverse complement strand
AGTATTTAGTACATATCATGCTAAAGCTATTTTGCCAAAATCCTTCTATAGTTCTTGACTCTACAAGTTTCAGATTTGGCTGTACTAATTTTTGCTTTCTATTTATTAAGATCCTTTGGTTGATATATGTAGTACTACAGAACTGACAACTATTTTATTTTTCAAATAGAATTTCTATGTATTTTTGTGTGAAATATTTATTATGTATAAAAACACTTATTCAACTTTAAAATATGCTTTTTATTGGCTTAGTTGTAACAAAATGTTTTTAAAATTAAATTAGTAATTTATTTCAATGTAATCAATATAAGCTTTGAACATGTAGTGAAATACCACAGTAAAACCCAGTAGTATGCACAATTATTGTGTGTTAATAGGAAAAATAACTAATTTCAGTGGGTAATAGATGAACAGATTCCATAATAAAGTTTTGAAAAATTGGGTAAATATGTAAAACCTTCAGAGAGCTTATCTCTGTGTTAATAATTCTCACTTCTACCTTCTTTTGATTTTAGTCATTTTATTGGCCCAATAACACTGCTTCTCAAGACCCATAAAATGAACAGACTGGGACATTTTCGTGTCAGGTGTACCACGAGAGAAGCTCTTTATATGTTCCTTATGCGGAGAAGAGTATGCCAATTACCAAAATATTGTATGTTTGTTCCTGTTGTTATTAATTTTTCTTTTTAACACTGCAAATTCTTTTGTAGGAATTCGGATAAATAGCACTGAATTTTCCAGGGGAAGTCCAAACATCTGGTTACCATGGTGATAGGGGGTTGCTGTATCATGAGTCAGCCATATGTTGGGAGAGTAGTAGCCGCTCTATAAAGGGAAGATTTGGATTATCGTTAAGAGAGTCATTGTGGTCTGTGATTTTATTTTTTATTTTCATAAAGGAATCATATTTGTAAAAATATTCAGTTAATAATAATATGGAAAATGTTTCTTTTTCAGTTATGAAGCAGATTTACCCACCCTAATACATTTTTTTCTGAAGGCCACCCTGGACTTCAGTTATTATAAGTTTTCCACCATTAACACAGAATGTAGAATGTAGAAAGCTTAGAATTTGTTGTGTGAGCCCTAGTTTTCTTTCCCTTTGGGGATCTTTGTATTTGTATTATGTGTATTCCACTCTGGATTCCTGGGCACAGCTGGCTCAGGCTCTGTCCTGCCTGGAAATGAGGCTCTTTTTTCCTACCACTAGTGTCTAATTAACATGAGGGATGGTGGTTTTCTTTGTACCCACTTCGATCAGCATTTACTTTTTGAATAGTGTTTTTTTTTTTTTTTTTTTTTTTTTGGTAGGTGAGGGCCACGTGCAGGAGTGTTTTTCTGAGTTCTAGTTTTGAAGCAAAGTATTAGAAA
The DNA here is from genome assembly GCA_004027205.1 of Ctenodactylus gundi. Lineage (NCBI taxonomy): Eukaryota > Metazoa > Chordata > Mammalia > Rodentia > Ctenodactylidae > Ctenodactylus > Ctenodactylus gundi. The sequence continues at coordinate 11,723 of PVKB01008786.1, read as the reverse complement.
TCTTAATTGTAGCTTTATGTCAAGCCCTATTTAGTAGTTTAACTTGACCATGTATACACCTAGCATGTTAATCATCTGCCCTGTTTATTTGCAAATTGGTTCTAAACCCTGAAAAAAAATGGCTGAGTTTTGTTTTTGTTTTTACAGAAATATACTAAAGGAAATACACTAAACAGGAGACAATTCTCACATGTTTTGGTATGTTCTTGAGAAGCTTTACTAATAAGGATTACTCATTGGCTCTTCTTAGTGTCTGTTTTTCCCAGCCCTCTTCCTTCTCTTCTTCCTTCTTGGATGGGCAGGTTCCTGGGACTCCAAAATACCCTCAGTTTTGTAATACTTCAGCTCTTTGCTACTCCTCCCTCCAAACGTTCACAATCAGACCCACATAGGTGGGGGAGGGTACTGATATTTATTTATAAAGGACTGTGTAGCGTAACATAAACAAAAGGAAATCTATAAGTTCTCTGTGGGGAATTGAACTCTGGGAAAAGTCCTCACTGTTAGAGGACTGTGCTCCTGTCAGTCAGTCAGCAGTGTTAACCAAATGGTACAAAGCTCTTGATTTTCAATGATTTTTCATCCATAACCAAGAGATTTGGCAACCTTCTTAAAGATTTCTTAGCCAGCAATAAATCCCAGCTCTGGCTTGTCTGGCACATCACAGAGTTGCCTTATGTATACCACCTTTCCCTCATCAAAATCTTCAAGAGCTGATGATTCTCTTTGGTGAGCACAGTCCTATACTATTCACAACACATAGCACCCTGGTTCCAATTAACAATTTCTAGTTTTATCTCCTTATAGTACCTATAATAAATCTTACTGTCCCATCTAAGTGGTCTATTTAAGTTTTGTAAAAAATTATTGCTGCTTTCTCCTCTTACATCCTTGAACCCCCTCATTTTCTAATGCTCCTTACTCTTACTGTCCAGCTTAAAGTTGAGTATGTTGGTGCATGTTAGTAATCCCAGCATGCTGGGAGGCTGAGGCAGAAGAAGTGCACGTTCTATTCCTATGTGGGAATTTAGTGAGACCCTGTCTTGAATTAGAAAAGAATTGTGAATATTGTTTAGCACCTCAGCTTAGGCCCTGCATTTAATCCTCCAGTGCCACACCCCCACACAGCCACACACCCACACATGTAGTTTAAGTCCTACCGCCCAGTAAAGCTTCTCTGTGAACTCCCTAAGGGCACTCCCTGCAGGCTCTCCAAAGTTATAGGCCTTCCAGTCATTCACTCTACCTCTTTCTGGAGATACTTCACGTGCTGAGAAGTGGTTACAATTAAGGCAGATCAGTTGAGGAAAGGGTAAGGGCCCTTGAATGAGCATTTCTACTGGAATAGACACTGTGATGGGCAGTGAAGAGGAAAACTCTAGAGTAAATAGTTTTTAGGAAGGACAAATAGATTTTTTGGTAAACAGATGAGGTTTGTGACAAGATCTGACTGTGATAAGGTCTCTTCTGTGGTCATTCGTCTTTCTCTGTTGCTGCAACTTCCTGGGAAGATGATTGCTAACAGTAACATTTCATTGGAGGCTCTGTCTTTAACAGCTAAGCACTGATTCAGAGACCCTGCTTGGATTTTTTTAAGTGCCTGTAGCTCAAAGTAATGAGTGCGAAAAGGCAAATTATTTCTGACTGGCATATCCTGACTTCCTTCGATGGTAAATTTTGTTCAAAGATCAATTCAAGCATAATTTTCTGTGGTCCAGATTGGTCTTGAACTCACCATGCAGCCCAGGCTGGCCTCAAACTCATGGAAATCCTCCTGCCTCAGCCTTCCAAGTGCTGTGATTATGAGTTGCACCATCACACTCAGCTATCATGTGGTACTGGGGGGATCAAACCTGGGCCTCGGGCTTCCTAGGCAAGCACTCTAATCAATGAGCTATGCATTCAGCCTCTCAAGCAGAATTATTAGGAATGAATAATTTGGTGAATGCCAATGAGATAAAAGCTTATGAAGTTGTCATATTTTTCAAAAATCTTTTGCAGTAGAAATATTTTAAGGTCTTGTTACTGTAAATATTGATATTCAAGAAATGTGAGAGTTATTCTGAAGTTACTAAAATACTAAAGTGTTAATTGCTGAATACAAGTTTTAAATATAGAAAATTTAGCATCTTTGGAGAGGAACTAGTTACATTTGATTCTACAAATAATCATAAAAAATTGTATTATAATAGAATCATGGTGTTAAACAGTGCTTGCTCGTCAACAAAATGTGGATTTAACGGTTTGTAATTACTTACTTCTTAGATTTTCACTATAAGCTGGTTATTGAGTAACAAATTATGGTTAATAAATGGCAATAAAACAAAAATACTAAAGAAATAATTCTTTATGCCAGGAAGGTGATACTTTTTTTTTTAACTGACAGAAGACTTTTTATTATGTGTGTCTTACCTGAAAATGTATTTATTAGGACAAAGGAAGTAATTGTGTTCTAAAGTGGGGTGACTAGTTGTTGCAATGTGAGTGACAATGGAGTAGAGCACAGGACAAAGAATTTAGAGGATAGAAAATTCCAGGAAGTTTGTCTTCGGAAGTTCTTCTCAGCTTTGTTGTTTTCTGGCAGTTCTTCCTTCTCTATTCAGTCTAAAGAAGTGTTCTTAGAAGATTGATGAAAGTAACAGCTTGATTTATCTTGAATCCTTTCCGTCTTGACTCATTACCAAGCCACCAAACAGGCAGTGCAGGAGATTTACAAGATACAGATTAAGTGAAGAAGTAGAAACAGTGTCACATGGCTTCAGAGTGCCACATGGGTGTGGGCAAAAATTTCTGTAAACAACTCCACCATTGTAAAGGAGGTGTCCAGCAGATCACAAGAATATATAACTTCCTCGTGATGTGGTGGACAGTTTGCTGCTGAGGACAGGGGCCACTCACTGCCACTTGAGGCCATTCCTTGCAATTCGACAATTTGTCACCCTTGCATACTTCCATGATTTTAGTGACTTTGTGGAGGCAGCTTGGGTATATTAAACCCACGTTTCTCAGAAATTCTAAGGTACAGTTGGTCACAAGATTAATGTATTTAGAATTAGAAGGCAGGAGTAACGCAGTGGCCATAAGTGTTTGAGAGCGAGGGCTGAGAGACAGGATGAAACAGGTGCAGGTAGGATGACATCCCTGTGCTTCTCTGCTTCATGTCTGGACGTGATCCAACCTACAGGGATCCTGGCTCAACACAAGACACTTAGCAGTAAACCCACAGAGGTGGTTGCTATGCAGAGGCAACAGACTCCCACAGAATTCTACAGCACTAACGCGTTCATTCCTGGATGTGCCTACATACCAACGTCTGGCTCCCAGTATCAGCCCTAGCACTGTAGGCAGTTTCACAGATTTCTCCTGATGCTCTGTTTCCTTTCTTCAGCACTTCCTCATTTTAATTGATTTTTATGCTAAGCATCCTGTCTTTAATATTCATGCTGATTCTGTTTTTCTGATGAGATCTGGACTAATTCACTTACTGGTTATTTTTTTATTATGTGCTATGGACCAAACCTTCCCAAAACTTAGTGGCTTCACTAAGCATGATGTTCTCAAGTTTCTTCCATTTGCCTGCAAAGGCCTCCACACTGTTGGACTTTATAGATGCATAGTATTCTATTGTGTATAAATACCACAATTTGTGTATCCATTGGTCTGTTGATGGGTATTTTGGTGACTTCCCTATTTTAGCTATTGTACATCATGCTTAGTGAAGTGAGTCAGAAGCAGAAAGTGAAACATTGAATGGTCTCTCTGATATGAGAAACCCAGATCACAGCTATCTCATGGAACTTAAAACAAAAAACAAAGTGAACCAGGGGGTAGGGTGGGGAGGGAGAGAGAGGTGAGTAGGGGGAGGGACAAAAGGAGAGTGGGAAAGTCCTTGTCACCTTGACAAGATACATACGTGCACAAAATGCTCAACTTCATTGTAAACCTTAAATTTTGCACATATACATGTCAATAAAATGGGGGAAAACCTTAGTGGCTTACAACCATAATAATTCTATTTTGGGGGGATTGACTGGGATTAATGGATGGTTTCTCTGCTTATTATAATTGGAGTTTCAGGATTGCAAATGGAAAAATCTAGAGACTTAGTTGGGAAGCAGGAATTTTCTACTTCTGTAGGTGGTTAGTACTTCCTCTATTAGTGTAGCTGGATTTTGACAAAGCAGTTTAGAGTTTCCAAGAATATAAAAATGGGAACATCTATCATTTCTGCTGCATTCTATTGACCCAATTCAGATCACTAAATATGGATGTGAAACACAGGCATGATGGAACTCATTTTGGACACTAGTTAACAGACCTTTCTGATGATAATGATTGTTTGCATCACTTTTGATTTACTTTAAACCGTGTTCTTTTGAATCCTGTTTTATGTTGATATGAATGCTTACCAGGCAGGGCACCACATTTTCATCTTAAAATTTATATAAGCTCTCTTGGGCACTCTGGCTTGTGACACCAGCCCCCTCGGTGGCACTGGTAGGAGTACAGGAAAGGCTGAGCTATTGAGGTTGTGAATGTAAACCACTTCTCTTTAACATAGCTTGGGCACAGTTGCAGGGCCAAGTGTGTAGCTGTGACACTGCAGACCGCTCGCCTCCAGGGGCATTGTCCTCTTAGACGGCTCTTGATAGAGGCTACAGAAGCCCTGCAGATATTTGATTCTGAGCTTGGTACAGGATCAGTTTCTTTTCCATAAGGCTGCCTATCTTTATTGGGACAGTTTAGATTTATTTTCTGGTATCTCAGAAAATTTCTATACATATAGATAAAAACATAATTAATACTATAAAATTTAAAGGCAAGTTAATTTTTTTTTTTTGCCTGTGTTTGGTAACTTCTGAGACATGTGGTGGGAGTTCCTTGCCAGAGTTAATGGTCATGAATTTCCCTAACTAAACCTGATATTTTTCAAGATTTATTCAGTCAACCATCAAATCATGAGTGGTGCCATGTGGCTTTAATGAACAGTCTATGAAGACATTTATGCTGGAAGTATTATAATTTTTGATATAGTAAAGACAGTGCTGCCTTTATGGGACTGTGTAGTTGTTCAGGGCTCTGTGCTTAAAAGGCCTCTCAACTCCATTAAATTCCTTGATATTGATGTCTAGAAACTCTCACTAGTTTTGAACAGAGACCACACATTTGAATTTTGCACTGGGTACCATAAATATGTAATCCATCATGACTTTAACTGTTACTCATGGGGGAGGGGGGTGGAGGGAGTCTTGGTGTCTGTATCCAGGTTCTTGATATCCAGAAAAGATACCAAGCAGTACACTCAGGGGGAGTAGAGTGGGGTTCCTTTGCTGATGTTCCCATGCAGAAATTCTCCACCATTCCCACACACAGAGTTTGGCTTTCTGTGTATGACCTTGGCTTAGAGAGTCTATTGGCTATTCTTTGGCTATTCCTTCATATTCCTAGCCATAGTCACTAGACTTCTATGGCTGAGATGTAATGCTTACTGGCTGAAGTAGTTGACCAATTGATGCTGATAATCCAGAACTCCAGTGGGGAACTCTCCTTCTTAATACACAGCCCACTTGCCCTTTCTTTCAATTTATAAAGCAACCTCACTTTGTCCTCTTCTGCCCAATCCTTGACCTTCATGCTGGCTAACCCACTCCTACTAAATAAAAACTCTATTCATTCCATATATGGGAACTGGTGCCTGATTCCTTATGTCTTAGGCATAAGGCCATGTCTCTTATGCCTTATGCCTTATATATAAACTTCCTACCTAGGCACAGGGTCATGAGGCCTTATGCCTGGGCTTCTTATTAAGGTCTAAAGTCTTAAGGGCCTTACACCTAAACCCAATCATGAGATCATGGGGACGATAAACTTTAATCCCAACTTCTGTTCCTGCTGCTCATATCGTGGTTGTGCCCAGGTCCTTATTTGCCCAAACAAGTAACAAGAGCATAGACATATTGAAACCGTAGCTATACTCCACAGGTTAGAGTGAGCCAATAAGGAAGGCTCACAGTCCTTAGAATGGGAGCTGGATCTCTAATGGTATTAGGATTATGAGAGGATTGAAGGTTGAGGAATAATGGAAGTTATGCCCAGTGGGATATTTGGCTCAGTCCATCCATCTGGAGGGGGAATTTTGACCACATGTGGACTTCAGAGGAAGTATCATTATCCAAAGTCCAAGATTAGAATGGGCTGTTAAAACTCCAGTGCCAGTGAAGTTGCACTCATGTTGAAATTGTATGCTGCTTGATTTTGCATTTGCCTGTTTTGGGGGTAACAGAACGGCTTTTGTTTTCTGATACATTTTGACATAGTTGACTCTTTCCTGTGTAGTTTCTCAGCTTTGCTTCCATGTCCTCAAATTATTTACTTATCCCTTATCTCCTACCTCACAGTCATAATAACCATTTAGTTTTCTTGCTCTTCCTCATTCAAAACTAGATACGTGATGCAGACCTGGAAATGAAACCAAACCAAAGTCTGACCTGGGCAGGAGTGTGGTGTGGAGAGGGATAGCCCCCTCCTGGGACTTACCTGATCCTCCTTATTGCACTGAATCATCAGAGAGGGGAAAACTGGTACAGTAGCCTTTGCCTTCAGAGTTGCGGGGCAGGGGACGGGAACAGGTGGAAAGGGCACAGGGAAAGTCTGACTACATATTGTGTCTCTGTTGCCTACACTGTATTTCAAGCCTTCATTTTCTTCTTGGTAAAACCTAGATGGCTAATACTTACTACTTCTCTACATTTTCTTTATGTTGAATGATAGATCCCCTGTCATTGCCACTGGCTAAATGGGTGTTAGCCCTCCAAAAGAATTAACACTGCCAACAGGACTTCTGTCTCAATAACACTGTTCCTAAATGCTCTACTGCAGCACTTCTGACAGTTTTGATACCAGGGACAGGTTTAGTTGAAGACCACCCTCCCAAGGAAGCAGGTTGGGTTGCACTTGTTATGCAGTAGGTTGTCGGGGGAGAGCTTTGAAATGGCGAGCTGTAGCAGGAGGGGAGCAGGAGCAAGCTCCGTCTCCTGTCAGATCCTCGGCAGCACCAGAAGCTAACATGAATTCATTGATAGGAGGTGGAGCTTTGCTCCCTGCTCACCTTCTGTTCACTGCTTATCTGTCCCAGAGGCTAGATCCTTCCAAGACCATGGGCCAGTGCCAGTCCATGGCCTGGGGGTTGGAGACCCCTTCCCTGGAACACAGCTTGTTTTCTTCTGAACACTGTAGGCAGAAGTTAAACCTTCACACTTTCTTTATAATCAGGTGGCTCCCATTTTCATCCTCCTTCCTTGCTCTGCTGTGACTTCCAGTTTAAACAACCAGCTCTTTCTTGTCAACTCTGCTGGTTAGACCAACGTAATCAGGCCAGGTCACCAAGTCGAGTTCATAATGTTAAATTGCCCCTAGGCCCAGAATATACGATTTCATTGTAGTTTGCTTTCAAATCTGCAAATAACTTCTGCTCAAAGTTCATGAGACAAGGAAGTAAATGAGTGGATATTGTCCTCAAGCCCCTTTCCAATTCTTCAGGTTGCCAGATTTGGGTAGTAAAACATATTGTGCAACATGAGAAAGCCACCAGTTGAAAGAAAAAGAAAACTTTATTCTTGCAAATTTGGACTCATGGTTGTACATATGACTTGGCATGAGAACAGTTCTTCCCACCTGGCTTTCTTTCCTGAGTTGGTATTACTAACCAATATGGTTGCAGTCCCTAGGCTGTAACACACAGTAATGGATTACAATATGTTCTTAATATTTTTTCTTTTTCTAAATACAAAGTCAAGACATAATATATTCCATAATTCTTTCCCATGATGAGAGAAAAACCACGTGAGTGGGCCTGGATTATTAAGGGAAAGAGAGGTACATGTTTAAATTAAGCTGAAATCAGGAAAATCTGGTGATTTGACAGGTGGTATCTGATTTTTTAAAAATACTATCTTCTGTTTCCCTGAATTACAGCAACATGACCTTAGCAGTCACAGTATATAATTGGAGACTTTTGGAAAGTATGATACTATTAATTACTATTAAAAGCATTGACACCAAATTCATTTTTTCCAATTATTATTTACTTTAAAAGTTGTATTTTCCTCTCTAAACAGACAATTTTAACTTCTTTTAAAAAATTGAGTATCATTTCATAAAATTGTGGCACTACAAAAATAATACACAATAGAGATAAATATGAAAGAGGTTCTTTATTCATCACTATTATATATATATGAGTGAATAAATTATGAAAGTTCAGTATTGACATCTTTTTACATATCTGTGAATGCTTATATTTAATCAAAGTAGTCTCCTTAGACTCTTAAAATTGTTTTAATGTGTTCACATGGGTAGAATTCAAAAATCCAGAAGTGACCACACAGGTAGAATTTAAAAATCCAGAAGTATTTTTTTTTTACTTACATAAGTTTGCTTTTAAAAATGTGTTCTAGATCTGTTCGAAGATTTTTTCTTATTTAAGATACAAATCGTGGTGGTTAAAATAATACTGACAACTACCACAGATGCCACTATGGATAATACCAGAGTAGAAATATTAACTCCAGAGCTATGATTTTTGTCAGGATTAGGATTAGGGTGACTTTCATCAGGACTAGGGTCTGCCTGGGGGATAAACAAAGCCACTTGTGCGATGTTGGACAACTTTGATGTCAAATTGCTTTTGTCTACACTTTTAATGGCAATGAATATGTGGGTTGCATTTTCTTCTGAGATATTTCCTGGCTTGAATGCAAAGCTCTCCTTGGAGTTGGCCTCTTTCGGTGACAAATCTGTAGTGTTAACTTGTAGAGCATCATCAAAGTTGTCTCTTAGGTCAAGCATACTTCCACTTATTCTTATGATATACTCTTCAACTAAAAAAAAGTTACATGTTATTAGTCATTGTAGCATATCCTATTTATTTCCATTCATACTTAAAAATATTACACAAAGCATATAGTCATTTTAAACTTACATATTTTTCAGTAAAAGCTAAATCTGACTTTAAAACTCTGCCAAATGCTACTATTTTTGAATGAAAAGTAGGAGAGAAAAGGTGCTACGTTTGACTGAGTCACAAATACCAGGTTACAAAGTTAACACTTTGCAGAGTTGTCAGTTAAATGCTATTCACCCTTATAACCTTGCTTTTGCAATGAACAACTTTCATCATTTAAATAAATCCCACGACACTTTGTTCTTACCTTGTCCAACGTCGAAATTATCTCCTGGTGCTGTCCAGCTTAGATTTATCTCTTCTTCGTTAGATGTGGCACTGAGGTCTGTGATTTGACTTGGTGGGAACTGGTCAGGTACAGATGAGATATTTTTTGGAACATTTGATACCACGAATGCACCTCCAGAAGCTGTTCTGCTGAAATTTTCCAAGATTGCCTGAGTATCTTCCTCAGGTTCAGGTCTTGGGGGGTTCAATTCAATTGTCCCTGCAGTAAAAATTTAAGTTTAAGTTAGTTTAAGATGGGAAAAATTATACTAGCATCCTTAGAACTTGATAAATCATCTTTCTCACGTCATTTGTCTTTTCCTTGTTTTTGCATATACCCAGTCACATTTTCACTGTCTTATGATATAATTACAAGCATTCATTTGGAGGAAAAAAATTCTTCTTTACTAGACTAGCCATGACATTGTAGGATAAAGCTAGATAATGCTTGGCTCTGGAATCAAGACTACACTAAGTGAGAATTACGTCATATAATTCAATAGACGCCTTTAGAAACCATTGCTTCATCTCTCATGTTAGCTTCATGCCAGAAATATACCTGAGGAAGTTATTGCCAGTTCCCTTCCTATCACTTAGTGCAGGCCCTTCTCTCCCAGATGGATGTGCTAAGAAATCATACTCCATGATTTGGGGGAAGTTGTGTTCCAATCATTAGCAAGGATGCCCAGAAAGTCATAACCTAGGGACCATACAAACGGAAGGTAGAGAGGGGGTGTGCTACTGCTTAACATCACTCTACTCTCCACATTTTAAAATTTTGACTTAATAAAAGCATTCTGAACCAATGTTTACTCTTGCTGGACATGTTATCCCATAGAGAAATTCTGCCACTGGCTAGTACTTAGGCTTTATTTTCTGGGTTTAACTAAGAGTTAAATGTATTATAGTTGATATTAGGGTGTTCCAGCTAACATAATACTAGCTTACAGTTTTGAATGCTTATGAGGTGCCAGATATTTTTCCAAAGCTGAATTTGGAAGAAAATAATTGATAACTTCATTCTGGAAATAGAAAATTATACTTTGAGTTGTAAAATATTTGAGGCCTTACTTCTAGCATATCAAATCACAGATATTGCTCAAACCACCGGTTAATTTCAGATGCAATGAGATGCTCACCATTTACTACCCAGCCTGGTATATATGCAGCTCTGTTGAGTGGATGCCATAAGCTTCGCCTTGCAGAGTTTGTTCCTCCTTGAGCCCAGACTTTTAAGCTGTATCTGCCATCTTCGGAAAAAGCTGTGAAATACCTGGAGTAGACTCCATCATCTTTGAATAGATCAGCACCTTGTTATAGAAATGAAATAAATCAAATTATCACTAAGTAAAATGAGAAATTCACACATTTTCTGAGACAGGCATTGACGATGATAAGCAAACCGTCTAGCCTGGGTTTGGTTAATTTGGGTGTGACCCTGTGGTGATAACAAGCATCTATACACAGCTATGAGAGCATTAATATTTGTGTATGTATAATAAACACACATCTCATCTTTCTGTCCTTTATCAACTTACACACACACACACACACACACACACACACACACACACACACACACACATATACATATGCAATTTTTTTCTTCTTTTTATCATTTCACTGGCAATCACTTTCCTTTTTTGCTTATTGAATCAAATAAATTGTGGCACCATCTGTTTAAATATAAAGGGTTCACACTGAGAAATAACTATCTTTTGGGAGATATAACTATCCTTTGAACTGTTATTATAGTCAATTAAACCTGCTTGTTGTTTTGCCTGAGTTTCAACACCTTCCCCTTTCTTCAGGTCTTAATGTCCCAATCCACTAACTTTCTAATCTGATAAAGGAAAACCCCATTTACTAATAGGATAAACATTTGAAGGAGCTCAGGATTATTGTGTACTTTTTTGACCAGCATTGGAGTCACCTGTTAAATTACAAAATGCGTTTTTCCAGTGTGTTCAGTATTCTAAGCCAGGCTATCTTGTCAGTATGTTTCTAAACATTTTAAACATGCTAATTTCTCAGAGTCTGTAGAGAAGGGGTCCCAGTATTATATGTTTTAACAAGGCCTCCAGATAATTCCATTAGCACTGATGTGCAAGAATGCCTGCCCTAAGCCAGTGTTAGTCACAAATACTTACTTGGATAAAGGCATTCCAAATTAGCTAAATATTCATCTGGCAAAATCCCAAGAAATGAAATAACAAAGAACTAAATTTTAATGGCATACAGTTTGGGGAAAGGAGAAGAAAAGACAACAGTCAATTGTAGAGGTACAGTTATAACGTGACAGCATTGAGGTACAGCAATGAGCAATTTGCCAATTCCAGTTGAAGAAAGATTATAAAATGATTGAATACATCACGTTGTGAAAGGTACTGAGAAAATTCTATAATAATTCATACATTTAGCAAATTGCTTATTTCCTTTTCACTGATCTCTTAACAAAATGTTCATTCCCAGAACAATCTAGAGCTAGAAAAAA
>PVKB01008785.1:0-13087 GCA_004027205.1 Ctenodactylus gundi | reverse complement strand
TATTCCAGTCTCTTGTCTGATTTCTCTGGCCAAGGTTTCAAGCACTACGCTAAATCAGAGTCATGAGAGTAGACACCCTTGTGTTGTTCGTGATTTGAGGGAAAATGCTTTAATTTTTTTCTCATTTAGAATGATGTTGGCTGTAGGATTGTAATAACTGCTTTTATCAGCTTGTGGTACCCATTTTCATCATAGTTTTGATCAGGAAGGGATGTTGTATTTTGTGAAAGGCTTTGCATCTGTTGAGGTGATAATGTGGTTTTTGTCTTGCTTTTGTGATGTGATACATTCCTGTCAATTCTCTGTTGATCTTGCTTTCTAGCAAATTCTTCACTTCTGAGAGATCTTTTATCCGTAACTTTCTGTATGCCTACTATTGCCTGTCATAATGTCTAGTTTAGCTTTTTTTCATTTATATTGTTATTTTTTTACCTTTGGTTATACTCCCCTGCTAGATGTTTTGTGATCAAGTCAATGTATTGGCTTTCAAAACCCACCATAAACCAATTAAGGCAAGATATGGACAGAGAAAGGCCCAGAGCCAGGACAGCACAGGGTTGATACAGGGTTTGGGAAGAGGAGCTTTCAGGGGAGGAGACATAGGTACAGCATTATTACACAAAAATCAATCACAATTATGTAGCATCTGTAGTAACAATATTAACCACTTAAAATCTATAGGGTGTCTGTTACATTAGGCAGGACCCAATCACACAAAACTGGGGTTCTTTGAAAATAACCGATTATGAAGTGGGCTTAAGGGCCCATGTGGGGCCAAACTGTCCGTCAGCTCATCGATGTCTGGTCTCTGGAAAGTCTCTTAAAGATGGATGGGAGTTGATATTGCGCTGCACATTAATGTACCATGGCGCCAGCGAAGCACCAGGAACAGGATACTGAGGCAAGAAATAAGGCCAATCATGACAGCACCCAAAGTTCAGGAGAGTGTCAAGAATGCCCTAGGGTTCCTCCCTGGGCTAACTCAGTACTCTGCTTAGTGTCATAGCAGTCCTCATCAATTCTGTACAACAAACCCATAGCACACAGTATAGCCTGTCAAAAAAGGCTCTTAAAAATAGCACTTAGAAGAATAGCACAAAATGGAGTCACTTAAGTATGGATCAAAACTTAACACAGTCAAAATCTGTTTTAATCAAAATTAATCTTTTTTTAAAAAATTGGGGTTTGAACCAAGGGCTTTCATGCAGAGTTACATCCTCAGCTCATTTATTTGAGATTTGATTTTGAGTCAAGTTATTGCTAAGTTGCTAAGTAGCCCTGGCTAAACTTGAACTTGTGATCCTTCTGTCTCAGCCTCTCAGAGTGCTGGTATTACAGACTTACACCAACAGACCTGGCTTTTGTTTTTTTGACAGGGTCAGTTAAGGCTCTCAGAAATTACTTCTAAAGACCCTGTGAGGGCCCTTAGTTCCTAGTTTTTCCCTTCTACAAGTCGGGTCATCTGCCAGGAAGAGCTGTGGTCCTACTTGAACTTACTGCTTTTCTTGAAAGCTGGAGGGTATTTCCTTCAGTGACTTTTTGGAAGAATGCATGTTGTTTGACTCCTGCCCTCTGGGGTGTGGTACAACTTAATAGTTATTCACTTAACCAGTTGTAAACCGATTTTTTTTTTTTTTGGTGGTTGAATTTTTTCTCCTTATGTATAAACTGATTATTGAAAAGATTTTACAAGCCAACATTTAAATAAACCTGAATTCTCTTAAAACATAGTTGTTTTATATTATGGTACTGGATTTAGGACCTTTACACTGGATTACATCGCCAGCACTTTAGTTTTTGATTTGAGACAGAATCTTGGTAAGTTGCTAAAGTTACCAGGCTCAGATTGAACTACAGAACTGCGCGATTGGGCCCTGCAGCTCAGTTGTTTTTAGAAGTATTCAAAGCCTAACAGGGGTTAAGGGAATAGTGGAGTAGTTAATCCGTGGGTGGGAGATCTATCCCCCAGCAGCACAGAAGCTGGGTGTCATGGCACATGCCTGTAATCCCTACACTCGGGAGGCTGAGGCAGGAGGATCGCTGTGTGTTTGAGGCCACCTTGGACTCCATAGTGAATTCAGGACCAGCCTGGACTACAGAGTGAGACCCTATCTCAATTAAAAAAAAAAAGCCTGACAAAAGAAATTTCCTAGAATTTTTTTCTGCCCCCTAGGAGCAAATCAACATCTTAAGCAAATTGTAGAGAGATGATGGGATTTATTTTACCTATATGTATTATTATACTTTGAATTTTTAAAACCAAATGACCTTTTAATTACCCAACCCGGTTATGTGTACTAATTCTTTAAAACAACATTTGTTGGGGTAGGGTACACTAAAGGCTGTCGTGAAAACTGAAGAAAATCTGTCTTGGCACCTGGTTCTCAGCTGTAGATGGGAGTGTTGTCTGATAGTTCCTCAGGCCAAGGGGTCCCCACTTAGAAAATACTATATATTATTTGTTTGTTTGTTTTTGTGGTACAAGGGATCAGCTCCAGGGCCTTCCCTCTGAGCTTCATCCTCAGCTTATTTTTATTTTTGATTTTGAGACAGAATCTCACAAAGTCACTGAGTTGCCCAGGCTGGGCTCAAGCTTGCAATCTGGCCCCAACCTCTAGAGTGCTGAGATGACATGTGTGAGCCACTGGCCAGGCTGTTATTTTTTATTTTTCGAGACAGGGTCTTGTTCTGCAGCATGCTGGTCCTGAACTCAATATGGAGCCCAGCCTGGCCTTGGACTTATGGCAATCCTCCTGTTTTAGCTTCCTGAGTGCTGGGATTACAGGTGTGCGCTATCACACCCAGCTTTTGTGGTGCTGGGGAATTGAACTCGAGTACTTAGTGCTTGACTTAGTGCTTGCTAGGCAAGCACTTTAACCACTGAGCCATTCCTCCAGCCACCAGCTGTTATTTTTAATATAAAGTTGTACATTAGAATTTTGCCTTAGTGGTATAGTTTGGATCTGTACTGTCCCCTGAAAGTCTCATATATTTGGGTGTTACAGATTTTGGGGACTGTCAGAAGGTAGGGCTGTATAGCAGGGTGGTATATAGTAGATTACAGGCATGAGGTCTGGAAGGTTTATACCCTGGCTCCAGCTTTGGAGTTCACACTGGCCTGAATGGACTTCTGAAATTGTGAGCTGTGATAGACCCTTTTTCCCTTAAGTGCCCGTAAAAAGTAACAAGGACACTTGGTAAGCATAAGAAAGCAGTTTTTAACCTTTATATATTAAAAGTTCATAAAAACATTTAATAGACTCAGTTTTTTTTTTTTTTAACTTTCAGAATACTTGAAATTATTTAATGGGGCTGGAGGTGTAGCTTAGTGGGTAAAATACTTGCCTACCAAGCTGTAGTCCCTGGATTTGATCCTCTGGCACCACATGAGCTGAGTGTGGTGCTGTACACTTGTAATCCCAGAACTTGAGTGGCTAAAACAGGAGGGTAGCCATGAGTTTGATGCCAGCCCGGGCTACCTAGTGAGTTTAGGTCCAGCTTGGATTATAGAGTGAGACCCTGTCTCAAAAAGAAAAAAAGTATTGAACCGACTCAGGTTGTTATGAACATTCATAAATATTAATTTCATATGAGTCCAGAGGAATACCGCAGTGGTTAGAGCACTTGTTTAGCAAGTGCAAAGTCCAGACTTCCTTGGCACCACAAAAGCTGGATGTGGTGGCACACATCTGTAATCCTAGCACTGGAGGATTGATACGAGTTGGAGGACAGCCTGGGCTATATAGTGAGTTTAGGACCAGCCTGGACTACAAAGTATAGCAAGCCCCTGTCTCAAGAAAAGGAAAAGAAAAATGGCCCAATGAGACTTCAGAAGAAAAAGGGGAGAAAGAGAGCATCAGCAGCTGTGGCGTGACCATTGGAGAAATTATGTCAATTTGAAGCGATCAGGAACCACGCCTGATTAGGGTTGGGGAATCACACCTAGATTAGGCAGTTGAGAACCAGCCTGGGTTAGAGTGTGAGTGATCTCTGGAGAGCACCCACCTCCCAACTGGGAATTGTATCAAAGGAAGGAGGAATAAAAAATGTTACAGCTTCTTCCTCTGGGAAAGTGCTTGCCTTTGCAATCGTCTATGGACGCCGACTTCCTACAGGCTGCAGATCTTCATGACAGATTTGCGCCTTTCTGCCTGTCTCTGATTTTCAGTCTCCAGTCTTCACCCTTGTTCTTCGAACAACCAAAATCCTCAGCAGAGTCTCACTGGCTGTGCTGCAGTCCTGGGGGGTGTTCTCCTTCGCTGCTGTGCAGCCATCTGACACTCCAGCTCTGGCATATGCAGGCCACCATCTTGCACTATCCCAATGCTCAGATTTGTAAGCCTTCCAGGTAGACCCTTTTTGTTATAAGTTTTGTAAATTCTGCCTTTTGAAAGAACCCAAACTAATACATGTGGGAGTTGGGCCTGATGAGGCAGGAGGATCAAAGTTGGAGCCCAGCCTGGGCAAATTAGCAACTTTCTGAGACCCTCGCTCAAAAGGTTGAAAAAAGGGCAAGAGAGCTGGAGCTGACGGCTGTGGGACCAGGAAAACCATGGTGAACCCTCTAGAATGGGTAAGACCGTGGCAAATGCTCTGGGACCAGGAGTACCATGGTGAACACTATAGCATTTTCATAGGCAGAAGCAGTCCTGGCAGGTCAACAAGGCCTGTCTGCTCCCATCTGTGAGGTGTGGCACAGAGCCCTCCCCTCCCTCAGCAGAATTTGAAGCTGCTGGCTGGGACCAGGAGAGGAGCCTGGGCCATGGCTGACTCAGCACTCGGTGTGCTCCCCTGTGCAAGGCCCTCGGGCGGGA
Organism: Ctenodactylus gundi; assembly: GCA_004027205.1. Taxonomy (NCBI): domain Eukaryota; kingdom Metazoa; phylum Chordata; class Mammalia; order Rodentia; family Ctenodactylidae; genus Ctenodactylus; species Ctenodactylus gundi. The sequence continues at coordinate 8,273 of PVKB01008785.1, read as the reverse complement.
CGTGTGGGGAACCCACACACCTTCCCCTGGAGGAGGAGAGAGGCTGGCCAGATTTGGGCCTTTGTTGCCAGTATGTTGGGCAGTATGTCCAGTCAGCATCAACAACACAAGTAGGACATATGGCGAGGCAGGTGCCTTTCCTTCCTACCCAAGCATAGGTCTTCCCCAAAGCTATAGGAACAAAGTGCTTCCTACTGATCATTTATCTTTACCTTGCCCTTAGCTTCCTCCCTCTTCCCCTACTTAACAAAAAGGTGAAAAGCCCACAGTCAGACCTACTGGAGTCGGGGTCCTTCTGCCTCCTTTACTCCTGGAATTGGCTTGCAGAAAGATAGGTCACTGTACGGGATCCAAGCGTGCCTCCAACATGGGGACAGGAACCTAGACCCCACTGCCTGCAGAGTAAGTTCACAGACTCCTGTTGGAGAAAAGGAATTTTCAGGTCTAATCGGAAAAGGGCATGGGAGAGATTTACTTAGGAAAGAAAAGTGAGCACTCAAAGAAATGTAAATGTGGGCCTTCCCAAGGTAGAGAAGCACTGGCGAGGGTGAGGATATCACTACTAATGAGTTAGAGGTGAAGGCTAGAGGGGCTGACAACTGAGCTTCACAGTAAATTAGTATGTAGACAGACTGCCTAGCTTTTCCCGTGTGGACCCACAGAATGTGTGCAGAGGGGACAGGAAAGGTTCTGAGACTGTCGTGTTTCTGGGTCAGGTGTCTAATGGACCTGTCTGTGGTCCTTGGGAAGGGATCCTCTATCTATCACCAGGTAATGTTCTGTGATACTCAAGAAGGCTGAGCTCTTGGGGCTCAGGGTGTTGGAGTTTGGATATCCCTCCTCTAATGGCATTGCTATATTTCCTGGACCCTGATTTGGGTCTGAGCTAGTGGGTTGTGGTGGGACTTTCTGAGTTGCTGCTTTGTCTGTGTGTTAATAGAGCATGTAGTGGCCTTTGCCTTCCGGGAACCTCTAGTCCAGTCTTCCTGGCCTGCTCATCCCAGCTCACCTTTTCCCCATAGCCCAGAGTGTCTCCTGACAGCTGAAAGGAGGCCACAATGTGGGCCCTTTTCCAGTGGCATGTCTCTGGGGTGGGAGGACACTTTTCCTGGGGAGGGTGTCTTGACTCAGCCACCCTTCCTGATACTGAGGAGCAACAGCCTGTTGGATTTCACCATGGCCTTCACATACGGAAATGCTCTCAGGTGGCTCTTTGAAAAGCAGGTTTTTCTCTTCCAGGTGGATCCCAAAGGGGGTACCCAAACCGCCATGGACTTGGAGTGTCCCGCTGTAGCTGAGAGTCAGAATGACGGCACGGAAGAGCCAAGCAGGTTCCAGAAAAGGAGGAGGGACAGACCCCGAGACCAGGGCTCCACCGTGATCTACCTGAAGGCCATCCAGGGCATCCTAGGGACAGCAGTGCCCAGAAGGAAAGGAGAGGCTGCAGCTACCAGGGAGACAGTGAGCCTGGGAGAGCGTCCCAGCCGCCGAGGGGAAGGTACCTCTGGGAGTGTCTCAGCCAGTGCCCCTCGACAGGAGAGTCCGTCATCCCCACAGGTGAGAATGCAGGAGGAGAAGCCTGCACTGGACAGGAGCAGCTGCCACAGCCGGAGAGTGGTGATAGACGCTCAAGAGAAGCCCTGTAGGGAGCCACTTGGGGACCTGCGTGCAGTTGTGGAACAGCCCTCTTCACCTCCAGTGTTTGTGGATGGGTCTGACTCTCCTTTAGACGTCCAAAAGGTAAATGAACACCTGATACTGGGGTTTCAGTTCTTTTCAGTGCATTTTAGTATGTTTGGTACTTGGTCTTCTACTTTGGCCCTGTATCATGATATCATTATTTTTATTACTATTACTATGTTGGTTCTGGAAGTGGAGCCTGAGAACCTCACTTCAGCTACTGATCTACTCAGTCCCCTAAATGGTACTGATGGGAGATGTTTTTGGAAAACATACGTGTCTGAGACCACCTTTATTTTACCCTCCACCTTGGTTATGAACTTGACTGCTTTAGAAATCCTAAGTTAGAAGTCATTTTTTAGAAGGGGATTTTTTTGTCTGTTTATTTAAATTTGCAAGTGGTATCTCTTTGCAGAAGGAGTTTTCCAAAGCTTGCCTCTTTGCCTTCTTACCTGCAGTTGTATTGAGATATTGAAACTATTTTGGCTCCCGATCCTTGGTGTAAGATTGTTTTGGTTTTTGCTCTCTTGCTTTTTTTTTTTTTTTTGAGACAGGGTCTCACTCTGTAGCAGAGACTGGTCCTGAACTCACTATGGAGCCCAGGCTGCCCTTGAACTCCTTCTGTCTCAGCCTCCTGAGTGCTAGGATTACAGGCGTGCACCACCACACCCAGCTTATATGGTGCTGGGTACTTTGTGCTTGCTAGGCAGTGCTTTAACCACTGAGCCAATCCTACAGCCCCTTTCTTGCTGTCTTGTAGAGTTTTTTTTTGTTATTATTTTTTGTTAGTGTAAGTCTGTAACATTTATATAACGTATCTTGGTCATGCTGGCCTCAAACTCACAGCATCTTCCTGCCTCAGCATCCAAGTGCTAGGATTACAGGCATGCACCATCACATCCAGTTTATGTAGTGCTGGGAAATCAGACCCAGGGCCGTGTGCTTGCTAGCCAGATGTTCCAACTACCGAGATAATGCCCTCCACCCCAATCATCTCTTCATTATTCATTTATTTATTTGTATTTCAGGTTTCTCATATAACAGAAAACATGATACTTAGCTTTGAGTCTTGACTTTTCTTAGCTTGATGCTCTTGAGTTCCATCCCCTTTCCTGCAAGTAGTAGGATTTCATTCTTCCTTATGGCTGAGTAATAATTCCATTGTGTATATCAGAGATCCCCAACCCCTGACCTCCTGTTCCTGTCTCTAGAAGCATGATCTTTAATTAAATCAGTCCCTGATATCAAAAGGGCTGGGGACCACTGTGTGTGTGTGTGTGTGTGTGTGTGTGTGTGTGTGTGTGTGTGTGTGTTTACATTTCCCATATCTATTCATCATCTGTTGTCTGGCATCCAGCCTGGCACCACGGCTTGGCTACTGTCTGTTGCACCTTCTAAAACACAATATGCATGTTTGACTATAGAAGGATGTCTTAGATTTTTTTTTTTAGAGAATATACCCAGGAGAAGTATTGCTAGATCAAGTGGTGTTTCTAGTTTTAGTTTTTTGAGGAATCTGGATACTGATTTTTTTTCATAGTGGTTGTGCTGGTTTGTATTTCCACCAACAACATAGGAGGATTGATTCCCTTTTCCTCTGCATCATCCTCACCAGCATTCATTGGGAAGTGAGGCGGGTGGGGTGGGGGTGGTGTGTGCGTGCGTGTGTGTGTGTGTGTGTGTGTGTGTGTGTACACATGCACGTGTGTTTATTTTTGAGAGAAGGTCTTACTGAGTCACTAAGGTGCCCCAGGCTGGGCTCAAACTTGTAACCCTCTTGCGTCACAGAGAGCTGAAATTATAGGCATGTGCTACCATTCCACCATGCCAAAGCTTTTTGGTTAGATGCAATCCCATTTGATGATTCTTGATATTATTTCTTGTGCTACTGGAGTTCTCTTCAGAAGTCTGTGGCTTCGGGTGTTTCCCCCTAGATTTTCACCAGCAGTTTCAAAGTTTCTGTTATTAATTACTTATATATATCTCTGTGTATCTATTTGAGATGGGGTCTCTCTGTAATTCAGGCTGGCCCTGAACTCACTTGGTAACCCACGCTGTTATAGAGTTCACGGCAATCCTCATGTCTCAGCCTCTGGAGGGCTTGGATTATAGGCATGCACCAACCACCACACTTGGCAGATTTTTATGTGGTTCTGGGGGACTGAGTCCAGGGCCTTGCACATGCTAGGCGAGAACTAACCTCTGAGCTACATCCCTCATCCCTAGCCCCCTGAAAATTTCTGGGTTTTTGTTTTGTTTTGTTTTTTGTTTTTTTGAGACAGGGTCTCACTCTGTACTCCCGGCTGGTCCTTAACTCTCCATGGAGCCCAGTCTGGCCTTGGACTCATGGCAATCCTCCTGCCTCAGCCTCCCAAGTGCTGAGATTACAGGTGTTTGCCACCACGTCAAGTTTATGTGGTGCCGGGGAATTGAACTTAGGTAGGTACTTAGCGCTTGACTAGTGCTTGCTAGGCAAGTGCTTTAACAGCTGAGCTATTCCTCCAGCCCCAAGTTTCTGTTTTTATATCTAAGTCTTTGATCCATTTTGTATTGATTTTTAGTTTCAGTCTTTCTGTAGATGGATATTGAGTTTTCTCGGGGCCATTTTCAATCTTGAACTTCTTTGCCCCTTTGTCCATAGATGGGGTTGTTGCTGTGTCCTCTGCCCACCAGTCTATATGCTTGGCTTTGTGCTGTATTGTGTTGTCTTTGACACTATCTCTCTCATATGACTTGAGCTGCAACATGGGGATGCTTCGCCTTTGCTCTTTGTTCCTTGGGATTGCTTTGGCTGTTCTGGATCTTTTCTGATTCCTTATAGGTTTTAAGACATTTTTAGGCTTTGTGAAGAACCCTGGAAGTTTGATGAAGATTGTATTGAATCTGCAAATTGCTTTTGATAATATGTCCATTTTAACAATATTAATTCTGCTGTTCCAAAAACCAGGGATGCTTGTCTTTTCGTTTTCTAACATCCTCTTCAGTTTCTTTCTTCAAAGTTCTGTAATTTTCATTAAAGAAATCTTTTATTTCTTTAGTTCGGTTGATTTCTAGGTATTTAGCTTCGTTCAAAGCTGTTGTGAATGGAGTTGTTTTCCTGACAACTCAATTGTGGGGAGTTTACTCTAGTACTGAACTCAGGAGTTGGCCCTTTCACAGTTGTTCTCTTCTCTTGTGGTGGGTTCATTATTTATGCAAAGGAACACTTGATTTTAGTGTGTTGGTGTTGTGTCCTCTAGAACTGCTTTGATTCCCAAATCCATTTTGGTGACTATTGGATATCCCGCTTGAGTCTAGAAACCTGGGTCATGTAGTTATAAGGAAATTTCCTCAATTATTTTGCCAGTGCTTTCTCTCTCTTATTTTCTGTTTTCTGTGTTCCTATATTATATTATTTGGGCATGGATTTCAGGATGTATTAGCTTTTTATGTAGGGCCGGCCCTGTTGCCCAGAAAAATGAGTATCAGCCTCCTGCTCCTGCTCTGTGCCAAGGGCCCCAGGGTTGGGACTCACCCTCAGGGGTCTGTTTGGTGCAGATCATGGCCAGTCCTCTAGAGAACCTCTGTTACAATCACTTCACCGTCTTCTATGAGCATGGACAAAGGTTAAGGGTCAGGTTGGTTGGCTACTTGCTTGCTTTTCTTCGTTTCCAGTTTTGGGGATTGAATGTGGGGCTTGAATGCTAAACTTCTAACGAGCCTGCAATTTGCCTTTCTTCTCTTTGTTCCTGAGGCTGGTTGTAAACTTGTGATCCAGACTGTCCCAGACTATTGAGTAGTTGAGATTACATTGTATTTGGTTATTCTTTAGTGTGGTGGTATATTGTGAGTGTGTGTCCCTGGAGATAAAATCCAGGAACACTCTAGTACTGAGCCCTAGTTCTTTTCATTTTTTTAAAAAATTTAAGATGTCTTGCTACATTGTCCAGGGAGAACTCTGATAGAATTCACAATCTTCCTGCCTCAGCTTCCCTAAGTACTGTAGTTGTAGTGGGGTTTTAGACGGGAGTAAAATCAAATGAATTTGTTCAAGCTGGACATGGTGGTGCATGCCTATAATCACAGCCCTTGGAGGCTAAGGCAAAATTGCCATGAATTCAGGGTCAGCCTGTGCTGTATAGTGAGTTTAGGACCAGCCTGGCCTATGGAGCGAGATCCTGTTTCAAAAAAAAAAAAAAAAAAAAAGAGGAATTGTGGTGTGATATCTAAGATGGCACCTGCTGGAAATCCTGGGGGCGGCCACCTCGGGTGTTTACCAAGGAAGATGATTGGGCCATGGTGTTTCTGCCCTGGTGGAGTGTGAATGATCCCAACACTACTGCTACGAGCGCCTGGTGCCTGCCTGCATGGTCATCCGCTGAATGGCTTGATGCCTGCTTATGTAGACATCATGTCCAATCTCCTGTTCTCCCCTCCTTGCCACGTTCTCCCTCTACCCAATATTAGCTTCTGTACTTCCTGAATAAAGTAAGTTCCTGCTTCGACAGACTCCCGGCTGGGTCTGGTACTCTTGGGACGAGGGGGCTCTCACCTTTCCTCTCCTCCATCCCTTGTGTGGGGGTAAGACCCCCACAAGGAATGTGTTATATCCATGTGTAGCCTAGCCCGTAAAAGTTCTGGAGAATATTCTTGATTATTTTTTCTTTGACAGTTTTTTCTCTATTTCCTTTTACTGAAATGCCTGTCAGTTTTGTGCTCATCTCCTGGAATATTTTTGTTTTATTTTATAAAATATATATATTTTTGGTAAATTTTCTTGACAATCATTTCAATTTTATCTGCCTTTTTTGGACAAATTATTAAGGTGTATATGACGATACCTAGCTCTTGGTCACTTTCAGTAAGCTTCGTTCCTAAGACACTGGTTTTAGTTTGTTTTATCCAATAACAGATTGAACCCACACCCTATGCACTGAGCTGTATCCTCAGCTTTTTTAAAATTTTGAAGCAGCGTCCTGTCAAGTCACTACCTTTTTTTTTTTGCTTTACATTTTTTATTTTTTTAAAGTCTGTCTTCAAAATATGACTAGTGTGATTAATTGTGCCTTTAACATATTCATTCATTATCTAAACAAATCATCATGAGTGAAATTGGGGAAGAAAAAAGGAAAAGAATTTTAAAACACAGACCAGAAAGCAATCATAAAATGTAGGTTTAATTGCACTTTTAAACTTTAAAAAATAGTGTTATTTTTCTAAGTTGTTTAAACACAGTTGAAAGTTTAGAAAACATACACTTAGGAAAAAGAAGGCTACTTCCTTGGAAATGATGGTCTGATATGATGAAATCACTTGGTGACAGGAGCAGACCTTGTCTTACTAAATTTTAACATTATTTTCCCACTAATAAAAATGGATTATGTGTGATTTACTTCAGTTCTGTAGGTGAAGGGAAAAAAACTGACTTCAAGGAATCACTGAACATTACAGAAATGTTTGGGGATTTTTGTAGGAACCAAAAATTAACCAAATTCATTTTTATAAATGTCTTAGTTACTTTCTCGTCGCTGTGACTCAATACCTGATATCCACACTTAGGGAGGAAAGATTTATTGCAGCTCACAGTTTCAGAAGATCTCAGCCCTTTCACAGGTAGGTGGCCGGAAAATGATGGAATCGCATGGCAAGGCTGGAGCCTGGGGCAGAGCTCCTGCAGCAGAGATCCTTACAGCACCATGGAGCAGAGACAGACTGGGAGGGAGGAACCAGCACCCGCCCCTCCAGGTCAAACCCAAGGACCCGCCCCTTCCAGCGAGGCCCCAGCTCCCAACCGCACACGGTATCCATAGGAACATGGGGCCTGTGGGTGAACACTCCAGATCCAAACCACCACAATAAAGAATGCTTGCTAGTATGAAAACAAGCATAACATTGTAATAAGTCACACCACACACACTTGCTACTACTATTAAGTCACTAAATTGCCTCAGCTAGAATCAAACTTTGTGGGATTCCAGGTGTCACCACACCTTACTTGTTTCCTTGAACATTGTTTTCTTTGAACCTCTGTGGTATTTTTTTTTTTTTTTTAAGACAGGGTCTTGCTCCGTAGCCCAGGCTGGTTCTGAATTGACTCTCTAGCTCCATCTGGCCTTGGCATATCAGCAGTCTGACTGCTTCAGCCTCCCAAGTGCTGGGATTAAAGCATGTGGCACCGTGCCCAGTTTATGTGGTGCTGAGCAGTCAAATTCCGGGCTGTGCACTTGCAAAGCAAGCACTTTTAACCTCTGTGCCATTCCTCCAGTTGTTGTTTTGTCTTGTGTGTGCCTAGATTGCTTTCTTTCTTTTTATTTACATATAAAAAATACCGCCTCCCTTTTACCTTCCACCCTTTCACTCCCCGCCCCCGCTTTTCCTATCCACAATGTCCATCTTCTTCTCTGTATCTTTTATGTTTTTATGGTTTGTTTTTCTCATATTAGAGAGACCGTGTGATACCTAACTTTCTGGGCCTGATTCATTTCACTGAGCATAGTGTTCCCAAGGTGCATCCATTTACCTGCAAATGACCCAATTTTGTTGTTGTTAATGGCAGAGTAATACTCCTTTGTGTATATATGCTACATCTTCTTTATGTGTACTCAGCCATACTG
>PVKB01008784.1:0-13118 GCA_004027205.1 Ctenodactylus gundi | reverse complement strand
GGCGGTTCCTTCCAAACACCCTGCCCTCCCTCCCTCCTGCCCTGTCACTTCCTCAAAGCCTGGGGACACGCAGATCCATGCAGGGCGGGGAGGATTGCGGGCAGTCCAGGAGGTGGCTCCCCTGATGGAAGAGGGAGCCTCAAGCCCTGGGGACAGGACTCCCTCAGGAGGGCGCAGTGTCGTGACTAAGGCAGGAAGACGGGACCACGGGATTCCCCGGTGCCGCTGCCACCCATCCCATGTCTGGCCCAGAGTCTGCGGCTCCCCATAGGCGACGCTAGCCTCTTCGGTGGGCCTGTCCTGCCCTCTACTCTTGTCCCCAGGGAGCCTTGCCCTCCTCTTGCTAATCTGCCTCGCTGGGTCCTAGGAGGCCAAACTTCCTTTTTTGGGTAGTGTTAGGGATTGAACCCAGGACCTTTGCACTGAGCTACATCCCAGCCCATTTTTTATTATTATTTTGAGACTGGGTCTCAGCAAGTTGCTTAGTTGCCTGGGATGGGCTCAAACGTTGGGTCCTCCTGCCTCAGCCTCCCGAGAGCTTGGGTGGCAGGCCTGTGCTGCCAGCTGAGCTACTACACATTTTTTCTCCCTTTTTTTTGGTTCATCTACTCTGTGTGAAGAATCGGTGACAGCTGGTTTTCTGTGGCTCGAGGAATAAGTTATTTATGTATTATTTGTTTATTTTGAGACTACGTCTCCCTCTGTAGCCCAGGCTGGTCCTGACGTCACTGTGTATCCCAGGCTGGCTTTGAACTCACAGTCTCCCGAGTGCTGAGACTACAGGTGTGTGCCACCACATCCAGTCAGTGCTGGAGAGGCGGGCACGCTAACCGCTGCCCAACCGCAGTTATGTTACAAATGTGCTTGGCTGAGTGAGCCTGGCAGGCAGGGACCTGGGTGCGGAGTCCCGGGCGGGGGGCATGGCCTCCTTCCCCGGCTCCTCTGTCCCTCCGCAGCCCTGCTGTCCCCTCTCCTTTCCGGATGGCCCTTGTTGCTCCGTTCTGGGACCGCCTCACCCTACTCACTGCCCTGGGTCCTGGGCCTCGCTGGGGTCCTCTGACCCTGGGAGCAGTGGGGCTGAGGGCTCTGCTGAGAGCCCCCGGAGTCTCCTTACTCTTTTCCCCCCTTCAGTGGGGGCCTCGCGGAGGAGGAGGAGTTTGGGAGGGGAAGTGGCCCAGGAGGGGGTGGCAGGACAGTCCCCTCTGTGTTGAACAGTTCCTCCCAGGCTTCTCAGGGTGGCACAGCAGCCCCAGCCCAGCGGGGAGCCCCGGGTCCAGTGGAGTCCCCAGCCAGGGTCCCCAGGGCCGCAGTCTCGGCCTTCTCGGATTTCCTGTCTCAGCAGGTGGAGGTGGCTGGGTGGGGTCCCAGGTCTGGGTCCCTCCCCTTGGGGCTTCCCTGTTCCCACCAGCCCCAGAGAGGGTCCATGGCCCCGGAGGCCCCTGGCTGGCTGGCCCCCGTCCTGCTGGTCCTGCTGGCCTCAGGTGAGGGGCCGGGGGTGATGGGACAGTGTGGGGGCTGGCGGGGTCTGAGGGAGTGTTGCCTGCTAGCCGTGCCATGGAAGCTGGCGGCTTTCTGACCTCAGGGGTATCACAGGCGCCTGGGCCAGGGGCCCCAAGATCCTGACGAAGCCAGAGGGCAGCAATGTCTGTGTAAGATGCAGGCACCACCGTGAGGAGTGGCTCAAGGAGAAGGTCTGGTGTCAGTGGACATCGAAGGGTAGCTGGACCAAACTGCCCAGTTCCAGAGTGCCAGCTCAGGACAGCCGGTACTCCTTCAAGTATGACCTCCAGCAAAACTTCACCGTGATGACCATGGCCCGCCTCCAGGTTCAGGACTCCGGGTTCTACAGTTGTGGGATCATGGAAGGTTCTAGATTCCTCCCTCAGAAAAACTTTATTCTGGTGGTGACTAAAGGTGAGACTATCCCCTCGTTCGTAGGCCTCAGCTTTCCTGTGGGTGCCGGGGCCCCAGGGACCCACAATGCCTTGTACTCAGAAAACTGGGTCACTGAGAATACCAACCCCTAGCCCCAGGTCACCGGTCAGTTAAGGACAGAAGCAGCCCTGGCACTCAGAGCGGCTTGTTCAGAGGCTGTGTCCTTCCATGGTCCATGTGTCCCTGCGACCTTACTACCCGGATTCCCCCTTTATCGGGAACGATATTGGGGCTTCCTGGAGCCTGCCCTGGAGCTGCTGTGGTCCAGCCTGGACATCCCATCCTTTGACCCTGATCTCGGCCTCCTCTCTGAGGACATTGCACGGATGGACCACAGGGTCCCTGGAGAATTGTGACAGACAGGAGTGAGCTAGACTCCGAGGCACATATGAGCACCCGTGGGTGAGCCGGGCAGTGTGGCAGCCTCAGGATCTTGGGGCCCGGGTCATCACCAGGCCCTGAACAAAGAGCCTTTAAGCTTTGGGGCACCAGGCTTGGGGTGACCACCCACCTAGAGCCCCCAGGCCTTCTTTCTGCAGGCTGTGGTGGGTGCAGCTCCCTGCCTTTCCCATGGTGCTCGGAGCTCACTGGTGTCTCCCGGTGCTTCCCCAGGGCTGAGCCTATGCAGCCATTAGGACTCGTGGTGACTGGCAGGTCATTCTCTGTCCCCGCCAGGGCCGGTGCCCAACTTCCTCCCTAGGGTGGACCCTTCCTCTCTAGGGCCGGGTGGGGGTGGGGCTCTGCCGCGTGGGGGACAGACGGACACTGCTCACTGTCGTTCCTGACAGCTACAAGTCCACCCATCACCAGGAAGGCCCCAATAGTTACCGCTGTGGATCCAGCCATCAGCATTGGCGTTGACAGGTATTGCCAAGCCCTCTCCTGTCCTGTTCTACCTCCTTCCTCCTTTGCCAGCTTGGCCGGATGTGCCCAGACCCCGCGGTGACAGGTAGCCAGCTGTGTGGGACCGGGATTGGGGTGGAATGGGTGTCAGGGGGGCCGACCCATGTTGCTTTTCCTGGACCCCACTTTCTCTATGAGCAAGAGGTGACCGACAAGGTTTTCCACTCTGGCCTGCTGACACCTGCAGTGAGCTCACCCTTTGTCTCTGGGGACAGCCTTGCTGAGCCCAGCGTGTGGCCTTTGCTACTCAGATTCCCGAAGCACAAACCTCCCCTGCCAGCTCCAGAGGTTGCCAGGTGGGCCTTGGGGTCTAGACACCCTGGCTGGCAAATCCTGGTCCAGGTTGCTGGGAGGAACGTGGATCCCAGAGATGCAGCCCAGGCAGGAGCATGCATCCTCGCGGTGGGAGGGGACACGATCGGTGTGGCTGGTGGCCTACAGCCTGGTTTCACTCTACCCCTGCGTGGTTTCCTGCTAGGTGCCCACCATGTGCCCTGGTCCCCCTCCCCCTCTCTCCCCACCCTCCCTGCAGACCTTGAGCCCCGGGCCCTTGTGGGCTGCTCCCGGGACTTATCCAGGCACTGGAGGGATTGCTGAGCGGTGAGAGTGCTTTCCTAGGAAGCTCAAGGGCCTGGGGTCAGAACCCCAGCACCACCTATGTCAGGTGTGGTGGGACACGGCTGTAATCCCAGCACCGGGAGGCTGAGGCAGGAGGATTGCTGTGTGTTTTAGGCCAACCTGGTCTATGTGGTGTGTTCAGGATCAGCCTGGGCTACAGAGTGAGATCCTGTCTCAAGAATATAAACAGAGAGAGAGAGAGAGAGAGAGAGAGAGAGAGAGAGAGAGAGAGAGGAAAATTAACCCAGACACCAAGTGGTAGCGGTGCACTGAGCTGAGAGAAGTCACTAGAATTTCCTCTCCCTGACAACTGTGACACCCAAACCTCTATCTTGGGGCCTATGAGACCACGAGAGTGTCACCTCTTTGTTCTCCAAGACAGAACAGAACTTTTCTCAGGTTCTTTTTGGCAGTCTTGGGGAACAAGCCTGAGGCCTTTGCACTGAGCTACATCCCCAGCCCTGTTTTTACTTATTTATTTTTAAATTTGAGATCAGTTCTTGCTAAGTCACTCAGTTGTTCAGGCTGAGCATGAATTTATGATCCTCTTGCCTCAGCCTCCCAGTGTACGGGTATTATTGATGTGTGTCACTGGCCCAGCCAGAAACCAGGACCTCTGGAAACGTGTGCATTAACAGATGGCTGTGTGACATAGCAGGACAGTGTGTCCTGAGCTCCCAGGGGGTCTTACAGAGAATGGCTGGGCGGAGCAGTGGGCGGAGCAATAGGCAAAGAGTGGGCGGAGCAATGCTGTCCCTGAGGGGCCTCAAGGAAAGCTGAGAGTGGGCAGTCAGGAAAGGGGAAGGGACGAAGACTTGTGATGTGGCTACTGGCCAGAGGGAGAACTTGCCAAGATCACGTGGCCAGGGGCCTGACTGGGACACAGGAGAGGGGAGCAGCGGGAGGGGACGGGGAAGGGGCTGTGCCAGCACAGGGTGGGTGCAGTGTGGGCGCTGAATGTTTGGTTTCCTGGTGGCCAGTGGGGCTGGGCTCTGACTCCTCACACCTGCCTGGTGCTTGTCCCCAAGTCCTCCAGATGACTGGACGAGGACTGCGATCGTGGTATGCGCGGTGGTGGCCGTCCTGCTCCTCCTGGGTCTTGCCATCCTCCTGGTGCTGTACTTCAGCATAGCCCGAACTGGCAGAGGTGAGGAGGCTCTAGCCGGGTAAAGGATATGGGACTGGGACATGGACGGGGACACAGGATGGGGACACGGGGCGGGGGCATGGGATGGGGACATGGGACGGGGACATGGGACAGGGCATTTACTGCTCATGGTACCTGTGAGGAAACTGGGCGGCCCAGGTGGTGGAGGGTCCAGCTGACCCCGTGGCCCCTTACCAGGTGAAAGATCAGGCTGAGACCAGCTCACCCAAAGCCGGCTCAGCCCAGCGCCTGCTGGCCTGTAAATTGCAGTGCTGGGTCATAGACTTTTGCATCTTGATGGTTAACAAGTTTTAAAAAAAAAATTTTTTTTTTTTATAAAGGCCTCTTTGGTTCATGGCTTTTGAAAAAAGAGTGAAGTTGTCATATTCCAATTTTTGTCTTCTTTGATGTGGGGAAAGGAGGCAGCATTGGTCAGTGTGGAAATATGTGGGGTCACTGAGTCCGAAGATCTAAGGTCAGGGCTCCGACCCCTGGGGCACGGGCCCCACCCTCCCGAGGTCCGGAAGCAGCGTCCTCTCATGCCAGGAAGTGAACGGTGGCAAACATATGCGGGTTCTTCTGCCTTTGCAGCTGCTTCCCCCCACTGGCATGACCTCCCGAGCACCGCATTCTACCAGTCTGCTGCGGCCCGAGTTCTCATAGGAACAAGTACCCGGCTCCATGCCTGCCTGCGAGGGGCCGGGTTGCGTTCTGCTTGTGGGAATCTAGTGCCAGATGCTCAGGGTGCAGGGAGCTGGGCGGGATGTGAGGGCCACTCCCCACCCTGTCTGTGGAAAAACTGTCTTCCAAGAGACTGGTCCTTTGTGCTGAAAGGCTGGGGACCTCGGATCTAAGGTACAGTGAGAGGTCCATGGGTAATAATAGTGTACTGCATGCGGGATTTTGCTAGGTGGGTAGTGTTTTTAATTATATATATATATATATTGAGACAAGGTCTTACTCTGCAGCCCAGGCTGGTCTTGAACTCACTGTGGAGCCCAGGCTGGCCTTGGACTCACAGCAATCCTCCTGCCTCAGCCTCCCGAGTGCTGGGATGACAGGCGTGTGCCACCACGCCCAGCTAATGTGGAGCTGGGGAATCGAACTCAGCACCTTGCACTTGCTGGGCCAGTGTTTTAACTGTGGTGCCGTCCCTACCGCCCCTAGACACGCAGACTGTAGCTGCTGTGGCCCACAAGGAGGAACATGGGTCACTGTGTGCAGTGACTGCGGTACCGCTGTGTCAGCCTCTTCCCCGAGCCGGTTCGCTGTCATTGTGCACACTGTGTGTACCTGTTCTTTTCTTTAGCCTGTGACTCTGGGACTGGCCCCAGGCTTTGCCCACGCCAAGTATGTGATAGGCCCTCTGGCCTCACACTGAGCTCTTTGAGCCTGAGCCAGAGGACTCCCAAGTGCATGTCTCGTCAACCTAAAGGCTCTCAGGGACTTGCCGGACCTTAGGTGGTTTTAAGCGGTTGGAATCTAATCGTGTGCACCCTCCTGCATGACCGCGCTGGGCCATGGTGGCCGACTCCTGTGGGTTTGGTGAGGGCTTCTGGCTTTACCCCATTATGGGCGCAGGTAGCCCGAGCTCGTGCTCCCTGACCACGACCGTGCACAGCCAGAGTCCAGCCGGGCATGGCAAGTAGCGTCACTTTCTCAAGCTATAAAAAATCCTATGGGAGGACAGGGCAGCCAGTAACATGTTATGTGCGTGTTTACCGAGCTTTGCAAACTCAATTCAGCGAGTCCCAGCAGCGTGGTTACCAAGCCGCCTAGGAGAACAGGATGTCCAGATGCTTCACGGATTCACAACTGTCTTACCTGAAGAGAGGGAGTGTGTGCACAGGCACGTGTGTGTGTGTGTGCCCTTGTGTGTATGAGTGTGTGCAGGGCGTCTGCGAGAGGATGTGTGTACGGTTAGGGGGATGTGTGTAGAGGCGTGAGTGTGTACAGGAGTAAGAGTGTGTACACTGACTCGAGTGAAATATGGGTGTGTGTGCAGATGTGAGCGTGCATGCTGAGTGTGTATAGAGATGTGTGTACAGGTGCAAGAATGTAAGCATGTACAGGTGTGTCTGTGCAAGGTGTGTATACAAATGTGTGTGTGCAGGCACGTGACTGTGTACACTTGTGTATGAGAACAGGTGTGAGAATTTGTGTTTAGGCATCAGTGTGTGTATACAATTCTGAGTATGTAGTGGGTGCCAGGTGTGGGAATGTGTGTACAGATGTGTGTACAAGTGTGAGCATGCAAAAGTGTGGGCATGTGTATTTAGGTTTTTGTATGTATGGAAGTATGCGTATACAGGTGCGCATGTACGAATGTCAGGCTACAGGTGTTGGAATGTGTGTAGAGGTACAGGTGTGTGTGTGCATAAGTGTGGGCATGTGTGTGTAGGTTTTTGTATGTATGGAGGTATGTGTGTACAGGTGTGCATGTACAAATGTCAGTGGACAGGTGTGTGTAAAGGTGGGTGTTCACAGGGAAAACTGCCTCACCCCGGGGTTCTTGGTTGGAAAACTCTGAAAGCCAACAGTGCCGCCACAGCCTCGTGGGCTCACTGTGCGAGTCCTGGGTGACCCGGAGCTGGTGTCCAGCCCGCTGGGCTCGCTTGCGTTAGCCCTGGGCAGTCCAGGTGCTCTGTTCCTTAGCATCTGTGGACGCTACTTGGGGCTGGACCCTTGGGACGAGGTGGTCAGAAAGTGTCCCTGACAAAGCCCTGGCCTCTCCCCTGGGTCGGGTCCCTGGTCCCTCCTTCCCGTTATTGGCAGGGACTGGTGGTGGTGGCCCCGTCACTGACTGCGACTTCCCCACCCTGCAGGGGACAGCGAGCCCCAGCACAGCTACCAGGACCTTCCCTCGGAGCGGGAGAAGGATGCCGTGAGCAGGGTGAGGGCGGGAGCAGAGCGGGGCGGGAGCGGGATGAGGGCTTGTGGCTTGCTCACTCAGACACACTCGTGCCACTGGCTCACGGCCTGGCCACATACTTCCTTCCCCCTCTGCCCCAATTCAAATCTGAGACCAAAAGAGAGAGAGAGAAAAAGAGAGAAAGAGAGGCCGTCCCAGCACAGTTAGTAGGCTCCGTGGCCAGTGCCCTTTCTCCCAGGCCGTGCGTCCCTGATGGCCACCGCTGGTCCAGGAACCCCGGGGGCAGACTTGGCTCACGTGCAACCGCTCGGCAGTGGACAAGTGTGGTCCGCACCCCTGGGCAGGGCTGTCCTATCTAAAAGTCCCAGACTGCAAGCTGGGGAGGCTCTGAAGGGCCAGCCCGCTCTCGGTGGGATGTGAGACCCACCACCTGGTGAGATCCCCCAGAGTCCTGCAGCTCAGAGCTACTCAAACCTGAGTGGGCACAAGATTCACCCCAATGCTGTGTTAAGCAGCCGTGTGGCTCTGGAGTGCAGCCGGCCCTGCGCTGGGAGCCCCCACCCCTGAGCTGTCAGTGTTGGGTCTCAGAGCACAGCTCTGCCGCCTCTAGAAAAGCCTGTCAGCTGGGTGTGGTGGTGCACACCTGTCATCTAGCTATTCCTGGAGACTGAGGCAGAGGATTGCAAGTCAGAGCCCAGGCTGAGCAACTCAGTGACTTAAGGAAACCCAGCCTCAAAATAAAAATTCAACTAAGCTAGGAGTGGTGGTCCACAGCTGTCATCCCAGCCCTCGGGAGGCTGAGGAAGGAAGATAGTTGTGAGTCCAAGGCCAGCCTGGGCTCCATAGTGAGTTTAGGACCAGCCTCGGCTACACAATGAAACCCAGTCTCAAAACATACTAACAAATGTAGGCCGGGTATGTAGCTCAGTGCAAAGTCCAGGTGCTTAATCCCCAGTATGGCCACCATTAACACCATCAAAGACGGTAAGAAAACTATTCCATAGTGGTGAAAGCAACTTTCCCTAGAGGCCCACTCCCAGAGGCTCTGCAGAATGGGTGCCCGCCCTGCCACCGGCCCTGCCTGCCACTCAGCCCTGAGCAGTTCGAGGGCCACCCACCCTCTGGCCACACGTGGCCATCTGTCTTCTTTGATCTCCAGAGCTTTGGTCAGCAGCTCGTGGGGGCCATCTGCTGCGCCTCATTCATAGAACTGGTCCTCCCCACCGAGGCTCCTGGGGACTCCAGCACGACCCCCGCCCTGCAGCCTGAGCCAGCCTGGCTTCCTCTGAGGGAGTACAACACCGGCATCAGCATCCCATTCCGCACGGAGAGCCGAGCAACTGAGCTGTAGGTTGGCAGTGTCGCCCCTCATCTGCGCCCCGGGTATAAAGTTGCTCTGCTAGAAATGGGCCTTGTGCAGCGGAGTGGGCCACAGGTGGTCAGGAGCTGGGCCCTTTTGCAAGAGGGGAGGTGGGGGGTGCCAGGGGCGGGAAGTGCTTCCCCCACAGTGGGCACCGAGGAACGCCATACCCAGGCTTTGCTGCAGTGAGGGGGTTCTGGGCCCTGCTTTCCCCTCCCCAGGGTTCCGGGGAAGTGCTGTGGGACAGCGTCCTTCTGTGACTGTCACTTCCTTCCCCCCAGGGCTCAGCCTGCCTGGCGGCTGTACAACTGCCCCTGGGAGCCCCTACCCCAGCCAAGTTCTGTCTGCACCCAGCTCGCTCCTGTCTCCTGGTTCTCAGCCCCTCACCCCATGGGTGTCCCACAACCCCACCTGGGGAGGACAGGGATGTGGGCAGGGCCACAGTGCCCACTCCTCAGGAGTCTCCTTGCCAGGCAGGGTGGGCAGGGTGCACTCTTCCCTGAGGTTGTCCACACGCTGACCACATGTTCCAGGGAATGGGCAGAGGGCTGCTTCCTGCCGAGCCTGAGAAAAGACCCTGGGTCCCTTCTGAACTACGGGCTTCCAGGAAGTGACTGTATCTGGGAGCTCGAGCCAAGGAGGTGGCAGGTGGTTTCTGGCTGTGCCACAGAGACCACTGGGGACCACAGAGTTGTCTCAGCTCTGGAGGGACCTGGAAGCTGCTGACTGCACCTGCCGGTGGCACAGACCGCTTTACAGAGGGCCGCTCACGTCTGTGCAGGGGACGGCCCTCCTCCGTCCCTGAGCTGAGGGCACAGTGCATGGGGTTTGCTCACCAGTTCCTGCATTTTATATCTGAGCAGCCCCTGCGTGCCACTGAGCCTGCAGCAGTTCCCCATGTGGCAACAGAACACGGCAACAGACGTGAGCACATTTGGAGAACAGGGCCTTGGGAACAGGGCGGCCTTCCTCTTTGAGAAGCCAGGACAATGGCAAAGAGCCAGTGACCACGGCCCAACCCTGGGACGGAGGTCCTCCAGCGTGATAGACCTGAGAGGGGGACACGGACCTGCGGGTCTGCAGGGGCGCCAGGCTTGGTCGGGATAGAAGATCAGTGGCTATGTTCATTTGGGTTCCTTCAAAAGGCAGAAGTTTCAGAAATAGCGATACAAAGGATCAGTTCAGCAAGCTGAGAAATCTGAGGATGGAGGCAGTCCAGGATGGTGGCCTGCATGTGTGAGAGCTGGAGGGTCCGGTGGCTGCTCAGCCGTGAAGTGGATCTCCTGTCCGGGACTGCGGGACAGCCGGGGAGGTGCGAGTCAGCTGCGGATCTCGGGTGTTCAAAGAACAATGGCGAAGACCAGAGACTGAAGATCAGCAACAGGCAGACAGGCGCAGGTCGAGACTGGAGCGAATCTGTGATGATGATCAGCCACATGCAGGGAGTCGGCGTCTAGCAGACAATCGCTAAGGCGAGAGCTTTCCTGGAGGGAGAAGCCATGACAAGCGGCCCTCTTCCTTCCTTTTATAACCTTGGAGTTCCAGCTGGCCCTACCCCATTCGGGCGTGTGCTCTTCCCTCATTGGCCCGCCTACAAGTCACTCACCCTTGAAACCAGGCATGGTTCCTGATTGCCTCAAGTTGATATCACCTCTCCACTGGTCACAGTGGCCTGAAACCACAACCAGATGGAGAGGCACAAAACGAGACCCCCTTCCAGATGCCATCACTTGCACATGCAACGTTATGGGTTGTGTTATAAAGCCACTGTGAGTGTCAGGCAGATTGTCCTGACTGCCAGGCCAGCCTGGCAGGGCTACACTGTGAGTTCACATCCAGCTGCGGTTACAGAGTGAGACCCTGTCTCAGGGAAAAAAGGAGAGGGAGAAAGAATGATGGAAGGAAGGAAGGAAGCAAGAAAAGAAGGAAGGAAGGAAAGAAGAAAGGGAGGGAGGGAGGAAGGAAGGAAGGAAGGAAAAAGATCGTAGTTATCTGGCTCTGCTGCCAAACACTGGAACTCGCTGGGCCCTGCACCGTCCTGCCCTTCAGCACCCCACTTTTCCCCCCAGGGCTTGGTGGCCAGGCTTGCACTCTCTGGCTGACTTACTCATTTTAGCGTCCTTTAGCTCCATGCAAGCGGCTCTGAAGACAGATCCTATCTTTGTTAGGGCTGCAGAGTACTCCATCATGTATGCACACCACATCTTGCTCACCTGTCCTAAGCGGTTCAGCAGCCGGGTGGGTACGTACATTGGCCGCTATGTGATAAACACCCACGTACACATCTCTGCAGCGTCCTGATTTCACTCCCTTTGGATATGCACCTAGCCGTGGGCTTGCTGGGCCACGGGAGGACATTCTGTTCCTGGGTTGTTGAGGGATGTCCACGCTGCTTTCTGTGATGGCCATGCTAGTGTCTGTCCCCCTAGCACTGCGTGAGGTGCCCCCTTTCCCTGGAGAGTCCACTCTGAGTAGACTTGCTGGGATCTGGGCCTAGAGCTAGGCTCCTCGGGGTATTCTGGTTTGGCTCTGGAATGTCCCCAAAAGACTTGTGTATTTCAATGTTATAGATTGTCTATGGAACTATGTGCTGTTGGGAGATTGGGGCCTTGTCTTGGGGGGTGGTTACATGCATGTGAATTTGATTACAGGCATGTGGTGGGGGCATGGCACACCTCCCCGACGTGGATCCAGGAGGGGCTGGTCACTGCGACTTGACCTGGAAGGACATATAAGCTGCTTCCTGCCTTCCTTGGAGGATGAGTCCCAAGTTGCCATGACTCAGCTTCCTGTGTGTGATGTCGTGAGAAGCTGCCTCCACCTCTGCCTCTGCCATGTGCTTCCATGGCTGCCAGCCACCCCTGAGTGGACTGTGGCCTTCTGAAACTGTGTGCTAAAATAAACCTTTCCTGCCCTAAAGTTGTGTTGGGGTTTCAGTCACAGTTATGAAAAAGCAACTATGACACAGGGTTAAATCCAGGTTCCAGCTTTTATTACAAGAGCTACATGATCCTGGACAGGTGACTGAATATCTCTGAATCTCAGTTATCAGGACCAATTATATCACCTATTTTATAGGTAAGAATGGATTACCTATTAGCATGCCAACATTCACTATTATATTATGACTTGATGTAATAATATGATAATGTTCTCAGTATAAAATACTTCGAGTCATAACACTTGATAAGCACTTGATAAATGCCAGCACTCTGAGGGACAGAGGTAGGGGCAACTCTTACTCTTTTTAGAGTAAATTTTAGCGTCTTTTGCATAAAGTCTTTAAATGCAGGTTTAGAAACCATCTGATAACGCATGTTCTGCAGGTAGGATGGTGTCTGTACTCTCTCGTTGCGGCTCCACCCTACCTAAATCTGGCAGGTGCCTTCTGGAACACACCAGTGGACCGAGTGTGGTGTATTCAGGGCATGAAGGATGTCTAGCACAGCGCCGTTTCCCAGTCCCCTGGGGAGGCTGAGGCCGGAGGATTGTAAGTTCAAGTCCAGGTTGGGCACTTTGGTGATAGCAAGATCTTGTCTCAAAGTCAAAACTAAAAATGGTCTGTTCTACCTGGTGGAAATGAAAACTGGCTTTGACCTCAGCACCTTGCCGGCCCAAGACCCATGCTGCCTGTGGCTGGGAGCATAAGGCCCTCGCCGAGAGGGCCATTGCCCAAGTGTCGGCTTCTTTTTGGACATGGTCTCGCCGTGTAATCCAGACTGGTCCTGAGCTGAGTGTCTGGCCTAGAACTCAGGGCAATCCTCCTGCCTCAGCCTCCAATGGCCTGGCTTTTAGGGATGGCTCTTATCTTGAGTACTAATTTCAACATACAGGTCTTTAAAATTTCATTCTCCTAAAATGCTGATTCAGAATCAAGGCATTCTGTAGCAACTGACATGTCTTACAGGGGCTTTGACTCGAGTCCAGGCTCAAATCCTCACTCCGGAGCTCCAGCTGATGTCCCCATAATGCAAAGTGGCTTTAAAAGTCCACCGGAATCCAGACAACTTCTGGGTGATTGTTCCCACTTGTGTTTCCTTCCATCTTGAGCGCCCATGGAGCTAAAGAGGGGGACAGGTGTGCAGTGTGTCCTAGTAAACAGCGCCATCGTGTGGACGGTCTGCTCCTTCCTCCCCAGAGCACATTGTCTTTACCTTCTGAATGCCAGACCCTGGGAGGCTGAGGCAGGAGGATTGCCATGAGTTCTAGGCCAGACTGAGCTGTACAGTCAGTTCAGGACCAGTCTGGACTACAGAGCGAGACCCCATCAAAAAAGAAGCCAA
>PVKB01008783.1:0-13112 GCA_004027205.1 Ctenodactylus gundi | reverse complement strand
TGGTCCAGGCTTATCATCCTTGTGCTTGAGGAGGCTGAGGCAGGAGGATCGCAAGTTCGAGCCCAGCCTGGACAACTTAGGTGAGACCATGTCTCAAAATCAAAAAAGGGCTGGGAGTATAGCTCAGTGTGAATCCAGTCCTGGATTCAATCTGCAGTACCACAAAAATGACAGGTGAAAGCCTGTGGTGTTTAAGGATCTGTGTTAGGGAACCTAAGTGCTAGCCTAAGTCTTGGGCTGTGTGCTAGTACTTAACACAGCTGTAGTCTTTTCTTCAAGCTGGGGACCAGGGTGCCTTTCTCTTGGCTGAGCTGAGATGCACAGCTGGAGCTAAGGGAGCAGGTCCAGCTATCACAAAGCTTAGATACTGCAGAATGAAGGCCAGGGCCATGGCTCAGTGGCTGGAGTGCTTGCCTAGGAAGTACGAGGCCCCCGGTTCAACCCCTGGCACCACTTATAGTGGGGCATGGGGGTGCATGTCTGGAGGCCTAGCACTTGGGAAGCTGAGGCAAGAAGATTGCCTGGAGTCCTAGGCCAGTCTGGGCTACGTAATGAGTTCAGGACTATCTGGAACTATAGAGTGAGACCTTGTCTCAAAAAATAAAAGTACACATACATGCATGCATGCATACATACATATATATACATATGTATTCGTGAATACATTTGTCAAGTTGTCTTTAATTATAGTTTAGTTTGTTTTGTTATTTTCTCTTTTATTTTAGAAGTACTGAAGACTGAATTTAGGGCCTTTGCACTGAGTTACATGCATAATTATTTTTTATTTTGAGACAGGGTCCCACTTAATTGCCTGGCCAGCCTCAGACATGCTGTCCTCCTGCCTCAGCCTCCCTGAGTGCACCTCATGCCCTGCCTTACTTTTTTGTAAATCCAAAGTCAAGCTGGTTCGTGCTGCATATGTGAGGGATCCTGGGCTCCAGCAGTAGTGCGGCTGGGATAAGCACGCAGGCTCAGGAGCCACGTGGCATGGCTTGGAATCAGACGGGGCCAGCCAGGCCCTGTGACCTTGGGCAAGGTGGCCAGCCATTTGGTGTTGACACATTTAAAGAGGAGAGAGGGTGTTGAGCTCCTTCAGAGGAGTTCCTCATTAGTGTTAAACATGGTCCTGTGAGTTGGCAGGGCCAGGCAACCCAGAATTGCCCACATCGGGGCACCGAGTAGTAGATCAGTGCAATAAAATGTCAACATTTTATTTTATTTTATTTTATTTGCTCATTTTTATTTTATTTTTCTGTGGCACTGGGGGTTGAACTGAGGGCCTTCATGCTCAGCTACAGCTTCAGTCTTTTAAAATTTGCTATTTATTTATTTTGGTTTGTAAGAGATGGGCCTTGTGTTGCCCAGGCTGGAGATCAGAGGCTGTCCGCAGGCGTGACGTCCCCGCTGGTGCTTGGACCCCACGCCGGGTGGACCTAGCACACGCCAGCCCCAAAATTCCAAACTCCGCGGCCTTCCTTCTGCACGCTGTCCAGCAGCGCCGTTTACAGGTGCAGAACACTATGCCTGGCTCAAAACGCTCCGACTTTAAATAAAGACCAGATCCTACAAAATCGAGGTTCAGGTGGGGCCAGAGAGAGGCAAGTGGATATGTGCAGGGCTACAGCCTGTCTTTTGAGTTTTTTTTGTAATTTTTTTTTGTCATTTTGGATACTTATTTTGATATTTAAAAATAATACAGCAGTAGGATAGGAGCATAGCTCAGCAATTGCAGCACTTGCTGAGCATGTCCAGGGCCCTGGGTTGGATTCCCCGGCACCAGCTGAGCCAGGCGTGGTACAGCACCTTTAAGACTAGCCTGAGCTATGGAGTTCAGGACCAGCCTGAGCTATCACAGAGCATGATACCATTTCAAAAAAAAAAAAAAAAGGACAAGTTATGCACTGGTTGAGTGTGGTGGGTAAACACCTGAGGTTCTGCGTCCTGGGCATGCTTGGGCAGGAGGGGTGCTTGAGTCTGTGAGTTTTTTATTCTAGCAGTTGACAGCTGTTATGCATGATGTTTGGTTTTTAAAGTCTCAGGACTTTCTGCTCCTAGCCTCAGCACAATTTTTGTTGTTGCTGAGACAGGATCTCGCTCTGTAGTCCAGGGTATTCACTGTGTAGCCCTGGCTGGCCTCAAACTCACAGAAATCCCCTGCCTCAGCCTCCTGAGTGCTGGGATGACTGGCATGTGCCGCCACCCCTGGCTATATGTGGTGCCGGGGAATCAGCCCCAGGCCTCGCACGAGGCAGGTGCACTCACTGTGAGCTAGGATGCCCCAGGTCCATCGTGGAGATTTGTGGGTGTCCCACAGTGCAAATCCACATTTGATAACTCAGGATTAGTTTTCAGGTATTGGAGGATACACTGCTTCCTTGGCTTGAGCCCAAGGGTGTCTTGGCAGTGAGCTTCACATCCAGCTTTTTGTATATATTTATTTGTTTTGTTTTCAGAGTCTTGCTAAGTGGCCCAGGCTGGGCTTGAACTTGTGATCCTCTGCCTCGGCCTCCCAGAGTGCTGGGATGACAGGCCTCTGCTACCAGATCTGGCCCAGAGATGTTTTGAGTGCCTTGGGCTGTACAGATATGTTCCCAGCTGTGGAGACAAGCCTTGCCCAGCTGAGCATGCCCACCCTGCTCCTGCCACCTACCAGGGACTGTGAAGGGCAGCATGTGTGTGTGGGGGTGTGTGCTGCCACAGGTGGGCGCCACTGCTGCGGGAGCTACCGTCGTCTGCGGGGTTCCAAAGGCCAGGAGCCAGGAGCTCCCCAAGGCCGGCACCCGGCGTGCCTAGGAGTTCAGCTGTGGGGATAGTCTGTGATTCTGGTCACCTCCCTCTCTCCTTGGCTAGACCGTGAGTCTGTTTTGTGATGACGGGCCACCAAGACATGAAGCTAACAAAGCAAAGAGCTAGTTACAGCTTCACTACCCAGGGGAGGCTGAGGCAGGAGGATCCCAAGTTCAGGTCCAGCCTAGGCAACTTACCGACTTAGCAAGATCCCATCTTGTTAATGAATAGTGAAGATCCTATCTTGTAATTAAAAAAGGGCTAAAGATGTAGCTCATCCTGAAGGCCCTGGGTTCAGTCCTCAGTACCACAGACAACCCACCATAACAGCCCGCTGCAGTCCTGGGGAGCTGGTGTCCCAGAACCTCATGATCATCTTTTTTTGTTTGTTTAAAGACAGAGCCTCACTCTGTAGTCCAGGCTGTTCTTGAACTCACTATAGAGTGCATGCTGGCCTTGAACTCATGGCCTTCCTGTCTCAGCCTCCCAAGTGCTGGGATTATAGGCGTGCACCACCACGCCTGGCTTATGTGGTGCTGGGAAATCAAACTCGGGTACTTAGCACTTGTCTGACTGCCGAGCCATTCCTCCAGCCCATGGCGGTTGTTTTAATAAAGCGAGAAGGTGGCGAGGGATGCCTGCCATTCGCCCCCAGGTTCCTCCCCTTCGCCTTGCGCACGCTCATCCCATGGCTGGTCATTTAGAGAAGCAGATCTGAACGTCCTCTTTGCCGAGGTCTTTACAAGGCGACATCCAGACTCCAGTGACGGTAGCTGCCCAGTGCCATCCCACGGAAGGGCTGCTGTGTGTCCCCACCCCCTCAGCCACTGGGCCGGACACTGTGTGACTTCTGGCTCTTCCCCAAAGTCAAGATGACTTGAAAGGTCAGCATTCTGAGTGGATTCAGGACATCAAGGAAGCCATGGTAGCACACCTAAAGACAGGAGGGGACACCCAGGAGTGGCCATGGGACGCGTGTGCTGCGGGTGAGGGGGGCTCTCAGGGGGTCCCGGCCCTGTGCCTTCTACTATAAAATTCTAGCATCGTTTCTCAGCCCCACTTCGCCCTTTGTTTCGCGGTGGAAAGCATTTGGTGGAAAGCAGACGTGTTCTGGCCGTGGGATGCACAGTGAACCTGCTCCCCATCTGTGACACTGGCCTGGTCCTTGTCACGGGCACCTTGCCTGTGTAAGCAGGGGGTCAGCTGTCCCCCAGATCTCCTGTGTGGACTGTTGAGCTTGGAAGATGCAGCCCCCCTGTCACGGTTTGGGTCTGGGGTGACCCCAAGAGCCTCAGGCATTGGGACGTTCCGGTGTTCCTGTGGAGCCACGTGCAGCTAAGAGGCGGGGCCTGGCTGCATCACCGGGTGGACCCGAAGGATATATGGCAGCCCCGCCCTCCCTTCTCACGTGACTTCCAGTTGGCCATGTGTGAGCAGCGTTCCTCCAGCTAGGCTTCTGCCATGGGCTCCCGTGTCCTCTATGGCACACGAGTGGACTGAGACCTCTGGGAGCCGGGAGCTCAAGTGATCCCCTCCCTTGAGGTGGGCATGGTGTCCCAGCAACGAAAGAGTAGCTAAGACACCTGCCTGCATGTGGCGGCCACGCGGCTCCTTGTGCCACTGCCCGGGTCCTGACGTTGCGTTGTGGCTGGGTCCTCAGACGCCATGCTTCTCTGGAGGCCTCTTCCACTTTTCAGTCTTTCCTTGTGCGGCTGTCTCTCGTTCTCTTTCTTTCTTTCCCCCTCTTGTGGTTTTAGTGGATGGAGACTGGGCTCTTTACTCTGAGGTATATCTCTAGCCCATGTTTAGGTTTGATTTTGAGGCAAGGCCTCATGGAGTCACTGAGCTTGTGCCAGGCTTGAACTTGTGATCCTCCTGCCTCAGCCTCCCAGAGTGCTGGGAGGATAGGCCTGCCTCTCTCTTCATGGCTTCATTCCGCTCCTCAGGAATCACTAAAGGAAGTGCTTGTGTTGAGGGTTTGGGGCCACGAGGATGACAGACTGGCAGGTATACTGTCTTGGCCTGGTGTGTAGCTAGCCCTGTCCTGGGAACCAAGCTCCTACCTATCCTTAACACACCCTCTTGCTCCTGCCCACCTACCCTTAGCTTGGAGTTCAATGCGTAGCCTTCCTGCCCCTTCCTTCTGGACATTGGTCCTTTTTCTACCTCCTTGCTTCCTTCTGTCCTGCAATACCTGCTGCGGTTTTTAGGCTTCTGCCTAAAAATCTGGAGATTGAACCAGGACCTTTCCTCAGCCTCTTTTTTAATTTTTGACTTTGAGACAGGATCTCACCAATTCACTACATTGCCCAGTCTGAGTTTGAAATTGTGATCCTCCTGCCTCAGCCTCCCAGGGTGCTGGGAGTACAGCTGTGTGCCCACACCCGGTCATTGCCGCTCTTTGCCCAGAGTAGTTTCCCTCTGCACCCTGGGCCCTCACCCTGCGCCCTGTCGCGATCCCCGGGTGCCCTCCCTACCTCCCTCCCTTTCTGTAAGTGCAGAGGCCGGGACCAACCTCAGGCACAAGCTGGGACACTTGGTCTTTTTAACCTGATTAAAATTTTAGGGTAAAGCTCATGTCCCCCCAGGTCTCTCTAAGAAGGAATTTCCTTCTAGGGGTCCGTCCTCCCACAGCACAGACCTCCAAGGGCGGGTTCATTGTTACTTTTATTACTACAGTTTACCTTTCACTCCCTTTTTTCCTTTCCCCATCTCTAGTCATTCATATATTCTATTTATGAAAAGACTGGTGAAGTTTTGATCTATGAGGGTTGTTTTTTTTTTTTTTTTTTGAGACAGGGTCTCACTCTGTAGTCCTGGCTGGTCCTAATCTCACTCTGTAGCCCAGGTTGGCCTCACACTTGGCAATCCTCCTACCTTAGCCTCCTGAGGCTCTGTGAGGTTTAAGTCACTTGGCTGAACAGGCCTTGCGCAGGCTGTACCTCTTGGCTCAGCTGCTGGGGTGGCTGGAGAAGGCTTGGCAGGGCCGGAGAGGCCACTTGCTCTAAGCCTGTTTATAGAGTCCAGAGTATGCTAGCTGGGCAGTCTCAGCACTCTGGGAGGCTGAGGCAGGAGCAGCCAAGTGAGAACCCAGCCTGAACACTGTACCCACTTAGACCCTGTCTCAAAATCTAAAAACATAAAAATTTAAAAAAGTGTGAGGATGCAGGGTGACTGTAAGTTCAAGCCCGCCTCTCACCTGAACCTTAGCAAGGCCTTCCCTCGCAGCCAGCCTCGCAGCCAGCCGGGCCAGGGACGCGATGATACCGGCGCTGTCAGAGGAAGGAGGTGGTGAGAAGGACGTGGGGCAGTATGTGTGAGGGGCAGGGTGAAGGCCTGGTCCACTCCGGACTTTTAACACCGCCATTTGAGAAATTAACTTAACCGTAAGTGTAAATACACAAATATATAAAACCAAAGTATTGAAAATGTACAAAATTAGCACAGTACAATCCTGTCGTACTGGTGCTGTAGGAGGCTGAGGCAGGAGGATCATAGGTTGAAGCACAGCTTGGGCAATTTTGTGACACTGTGAGACCCTGACTTAAAAAAATAGAGGGCTGTGGATGTCACTCAGTGGAAAGGTCCTGGGTTCAGTCCCTCGCACCGCAAGGAAAATTTTTTTCTTTTTTCTGTTTTGTATTTGCAAGGATTTCTTTTCCTTTCTCCTTTTTTGTATCCTTGACCCACCAACTGGGCACCTAAGTGTTTGGTGACAGTTGCCCCAGGTTACTGTTATTGTCCCTGGTGGTCATGCGGAGTGCTGAGGGAGCTCATGGGGTGGCCTGCTCTCCAGGCCCCTTGGGCAGCCCTGTGGGAAGTGGGTCACCCCCCAGCTTGTCCCACTGCTGGAGGCCGGTGAATGGGGACACATTGTGGCAATAGCGAGGGAGGGGACAGAGTGACCTGGGCAGGCCTGGCACAGCCTGCTGGCTGAGCAGATGGCACAGGAGGAGAGGGCAGCCCCTCGCCACACGCAGACCCGCTGCCAAGATCCTGCCAGGGACACAGCGGCCCCAGGCTCTGTGCCCTGCAAGGAGGGACTTTCTGAGTTGCTTTCGGGGTGGGTCCACCTTGTGGCCCCTGGGCTGAGTGTAGCGAGTCCGGCACGGGGTGCTACACGGACACGGTTCTGCTTATGGGGGAACCCAGACTAGAAAGAATTTAAGGAGCAAAATAGAAAAGGGGTGGCAGGAAGCAGGAGAGGAAGGTAGGCGGGGCCGGGCAATAGGTAAACACAGCAGCCCCGGGGAGAAATGGCAGGCTGGGGGTGACTGCCAGTGCCCGTCATGCACAGGCCTGGAACCTGCGGTGCTGGCCTGGCAGCAGTCGGGCTGCTGTGGCCTTCACAGAGGTAATATGGGTCTCGAGAGACTTGACACGTGACACTGTGCCCCACCGCTACACCTGGTATGGGGGACACCAAGGCAAGTTGAGGCCCCAGGTTCGCTTCTGACCTTTAGCAAACCGTGCGACCCTCATGTGTTGTCCTGCCCGTTGCTGGCCCTGCCGCCCGCCTCCTGCTCCCCAGCTTCCTCCTTGGCAGGTGCAGAGGCTGTGTGGGGCTGGCCGCTCCCCCTGGGTGTCAGGTGCACCTGAGTGTCCCTGCTCTGCCCTGGAGATACTCCGGACACTGGCATCTTTCTCACTTGTGAAACTCCAGTAGCTTTTTCTTTTAGAGTTTCTTTAAAATGAGGTTACTGACAGACTTGTCATCCTAGCACTGTGGAAGGCCAAGGCAGGAGCATCTAAAGTTTGAGCCCAGCCTGTGTGACTTAGTGACATTTTAATGAGACTGTCTGGAAATCAGAAATACGAAAGGGCTGGGGATACTGCTCAAAAACAAAAACCCCCACAGGTGTCTGAGGCCGGAGCTGGGCTTCTGGTTCATCTAGAATAAGCACCATGCTCAGGGCCATGGCGGCCCGTGACAGCAGGGGGTGGCCTTTGCTCCCTGGAACCTGGAGGGGAAGGGAAGCTTGAGAGGCTGAGGCAGGTGCCTGTGCGTTTGAGGCCAGCTCTGACTACACTGTGAGTTCAGGATGACCCTGGTGAACAGAGCAAGACCCTGTCTTACCAATAAATAAATAAATAAATAAATAAATAAATAAAATTTAAAAAGTAGGATTGAAGTCCTCAGAGTTTCAGCGTTTTTGAAAAGTACTTTTTAAATAATTCTCCATCAGTTGTCTCCGGCCTGCAACCTGCACGGGGGGTTACTTTTGCTTTTGACTTCTTCAGTGTCGTAGCAAAAAGTATTTTAAAAGGAGGTGTTGGTGCTTATGCATGAAGCCGTTTAGAGAGTGGCCTGAGACAGTCCTCACTCCGCGGCCGCGGGCTGACACATGTGCATAACACATCTACCTTTGGGGTTTTGTTTGCTTTTTTTTTTTTTTTTTTTGGTCCTGGGGAAGGAGCCCAGGGCCTTCATACATCCTCAGCATGTTTTCCTGGTGATTTTGAGACACGATCTCTTGGAGTTGACTGAATTGTCCAGGCTCTGCTGAACTTGAATCCTCCTGCCTCAGCCTCCCAGAGTGCCTGGGTGACACACCTGTGTCCACCACTCACCTCTTTGTTACTTTCTGTAGAAAAAACTTCCAAATCCCTTTTTGGCGTAGATTCAGCTTCTCGTATAGATACTCAAAGTGAGGGCAGCTGGGGGAGGGAGGAAGAGAAGCCGTGGATTGGCAGCCCAGCCTGCGCTGCCTCCGGGTGACCGCGGGTTGCTCTGCGCCCCTCGTCCTCCAGGCCAGGCTCTCCTCTGCTTCCGTGGAGGGCCCGGCAGACCCAGCTGTGCGGTGTGGGTGGTGAGCACGTCGGCTTCAGGAGGGCCCCGGCTGCTGGAGGGGTGGGGACCAGCTGGCCGCAGCCTGTGGTCACGGTCTTTCTGCATCTGTGTGTACAGAGGTGAGCTGCCTTTGTTTGCCTTTTTTTTTTTTTTTTTTGAGACAGGGGCTCGCTCTGTCCCAGGCTGGTCCTGAACTCAATATGGAGCCCCAGCTGGCCTTGGACTCACGGCAATCCTGCCTCAGCCTCCCAGTGCTGCGATGACAGGCACGCGCCGTCACGCCTGGCTCACGTGTGTGGCGCTGGGCAAGTGCCGTCCCTGCCGAGCTGCGCCCAGCCATGGTTTTGTTTCTCTGAGGCGTTTTCTGCACGTGCTCTAGTGTCTGCCCGCCCCGTCCCGCGGCCGTGGTAATTGTGCCCCGTGAACACAGGCGTGCCGGCGTCCCTACTGTGTGCCCACTTGCGTCCCCCGGTGAGAGTCCAGCAGCGGCATCGCTGGGCCGTGTGGCAGCCTGGAGTTGGAGAACTGCTTCCGAAGGACAGTCGGCCTGGCCCCGGTGAAGCTCCGCCTCCTGTCAGTCAACAGCAGCCTTAGAACCGGATAGGGCGGCGCCAACAGGGGGCGGGGCTTCACGCCCTGCTTGTCTGTTCGATGGCTCAGCTGTAACGCGGGCCCAGGCTGGTGCGCGGCTGTGGCCCAGAGCCTGGCGACTCCTGGTGTGGAAGGGGCCCTTTTGCCCTGCATCCTTGCCAGTATTTATTATATTTTTGTATATTTTTAATTTTTTTTTTTTGAAACAGAGTCTCACTCTAGTCCCGGCTGACCCTGAACTCACTACGTAGCGCAGGCTGGCCTGGGACTCACGGCAGCCCTCCTGCCTCAGCCTCCCAGAGTGCTGGGGTTAGGGACCCGTGCTCCTGGCCCAGCTACTTTTGTCATTTTAGTGGCAGCCATTCTGCTGGGGAGGGGCGAGCTGTCCGGGAGCGTTTGCGTTTCCCTGAGGGCTGAAGCCGTGCCGCGTTCCCCCGCGTTCCCCCGCGTTCCCCCGCGTTCCCCCGTGTATTTATCGGCCATTTGTACTTGTTTTGAGAAGAGCCGGTTCGTTTGCTCGTTTGTTGAATGAGTTGTTTTGGGGGGTTGGTGAGTTCCTCCCGGTCTAGCTGTCGATCCTCCGCTGGGAGCTGTGGTGGCGAAGGTCCCCTGCCGCGGCTGGCTGCCCACCCCTTCCCGGTGGCTTGTCCCCTTGGCCGCCCGGAACTGTGATCCTGTGCGCCCCGGTTGGCCGCCCTCGCGGGTCCGTCGTCCGTAACCGCGGCCGGGGCTCTGACTTCCAGTGCTCCCTCGATGTCTCCTTGCGCTTTCAAAGGTTCCGCCCTTACTCTCCTCGGGTCTCTGGTCCATTTGAACTGAGGCTTGTACAGGGTGAGCGGGGTCGGCTAAGTTGTGACCTTCTCCCGGGGGACCCCTTTCCTAACGCCGTGTGTGGAAGAGGCTGCCTGTTCTCCAGTGGCGACTTGGGGCTCCCCACCAGGATCAGGGGGCTGGAGTCCGTGGGGTGCTGCTGGGGCTGTCTGTTCCGCGGGCCTAGGAGTCTACTTTCGGGCCAGCACCGGGCTGTTCGTGTTCTGGGGCTCTGCGGTGCAATTGAAACCTGGAGTTGGGACGCCCGCGCCCAGCTCCTCGGCTTAGAGTTGCTTTGGCTGTTTCTGGTCTTCTGTCTTTCCCTAGGAATGTTAGGATTGGTTTTTGTAGTTCTGAGTGTCATTGGAGTTTTGATGAGATCGCCTGGAATCTCTCGGCCACTTTGAGCAATATGGCTGTTTCAACAATTTAATTCTGCCCATCCGTGAACTCAAGAGGCCTTTTCATCTTCTGGGTCTCCAATTTCTTTCTTGAGATTTTTCACTGTAGCTCTAGATCTTTCACCTCCCAGCTTGGGCAGACGCCTATGGGCTTCATGTTTTGCAGGCATTGTGAATGGATTTTTTTCCTGATTCCCTCCTCAGCAGCTCATTGTGGATGAAAATAGAAAAATAGAACACAGAAAAGCTATGGGGTTGGGGATTTTTTTTTAGTGTTGATTCCATGTCCTACTTTGCAGAGGAGAGAGGAATTGCTTTCAGTGTTCCCCATCCGGTGTGATGTCTGTGGTTTGATGCACGTGGCCTTTGTTAACACTCCCAGCTCCTGGGCCATGGGTGGGTCCCAACCGTGGCTGTGAGTACCCGCCGCACAGCGGAAGTGAGTGGGACCTGCGCGATGCTCTGGCTGTGTGTACAGCCCCGAGGCGGAGCCGAGGCGGGGTGCTGGCACCACCCTACCCACCCGCGCACCTTACCTGAAGCCGTCCCTGGTGACAAAAAATGTGGACCGCTGCTGTTATACTGAGTTTCTTCAGTTTTTTCTTTAATTATAAAAGGAATGTTGGATTTTTTAAAACAATTGAGCCCAAAGCTTTGAACATGTTAGTTGAATGCAGTACCCTTTGGCTACATGTCTAGCCCTATCCTGAATTTGTTAAAGTGTGTTTTTTGAACACCTCTTGGTGCCATATGGCTTGTTGTGTGCGTGCGTGGCACACTGAGGCTGTGTAAGATCTTGTGTGCGTGCTTCCAGCCCTTGGCACACCACCTGAGAAACTGGGGCAGGAATTTGTGTTCCCCTGACACACTGGCGTTGGCGCTCAGGGCTTCTGCACTTTTACCAAGCACATAGGCGAATGCCGGTGAGAAGGGCCAGGACAGAACTTTTCGGCTGTGGAGGGCAGGTTTCCACAGTGGAGGGTGACCTTGTGTGAGGTTAGGAGCATATAGCCTTCCCTCTAGAGAGGATCCGCGGCTGCCCAGGGAGCCGGGGAAGTGTGTCCCATGTCTATACTTACCTCATTATTAAGCTGGCACTAGGTGGCCCTGAATGCCTTCTGCAGGTTATTTTAAGCTAGCGGCTGTACGTCCTGGCTGGATGCGCCCAGGGTGCACATGGCAGGAACGGTGACAGTCCCCTCCCCATTCCCACGCTGTGTGGTCTTTTCTTCAGGCCTTCATCTTGCACTTGTATTGCCATTCCAGAGTCCTTTGTTCCCGCCACCCCACCTCCACCCATTACCCCGCACGTGGAACCTGTGTGGTCACGTGTGGTCATGTGAGGCCACGTGAGGCCATGTGAGGCCCTGCACCAGGCATCGTGCTCTCTGCTCATCACTTTGAACTGCTGGTTCTCCAAGCAAGGGCCCACGTTTGCAGTTCACACTAGGTCGGGCATGGGGCGCACGCCTGTAATCCTGGTGCTGGGAGGCTGAGGCAGGAGGATTACAGCCTCAAAGCTAGCCTGAACAACTAAACACTATTCTAAAATAAAATCAGAAGGGCTGGGTTGTAGGTCAGAGCAGAATCCCCGGGTTCGCTCCCCAGTGCCACGGAAACACGGCAAAACAAAATCAGTTGCACTGCCCCACGATTCAAGTGGCAACCCTGGCTGTGGGAGTTCTGTTTGTGAAGTCATCTCACTGAAGGTCCTCCGAGGTCGCTCCCGTCAATCCACCTCACCTGGCTGGTGCTCAGCGGTCATTGCCTGGTCCCTGCCGGGTCCCAGGGCTCTGGGCCTCTGCGGGGTTGGCTCATGCGCCGTGGTTCCTCCCCTCAGCTTGGTGGATCTCCATTGTGTTTTGAAGTTGCAGAGTGAGGGCTGGTGGCTGGGGCTAGGACTCTGTGGCAGAGCGTGGGCCTGTGTGCATGAAGCGTCCAATCCTCAACACCACACGTGCCTGAGACACACACACACACACACACACACACACACACACAGACACACACACATGCACGCACGCACGCATGCACGCATGCACGCACACACAGAGGCTGGACGGAAACTTCCCAGCCAGCAGCCTGCTCACCTCTTCCCAGTCCCACATGGCTCACCCCGTGTCTCCTTTGCAAAAGTTGCTGTGCGGCAGGTTTGGACTGTGACAGTGTGACAGTGTGTGAGTGTGTGTGTGTGTGTGTGTGTGTGTGTGTGTGTCTTACTGGGGATAGAGCCCGGGGTCTTTGTGCTGAGCTCTATCCGCAGCCTGTGCCTATGTCCGATTTTGAGGCAGGGTGTCATTAAGGCTGAGTTACCAGGCTGGCCTGGGACTTCCAGCCCGCCCCCTCCCAGACGCCTGAGTCTGCAGGCCGGCACCCCTGGGCCGGGCCAAAGCTGTGATTTCTACATGTGAAGAAATGGCTAGCTTCCGGTTGAGATTAAGCCATTTTCTCTGCGACTGGCTGTTCGTCTCTCCGACCGTGGCACTCCAGTGGGGGGGCTGAGTAGCTTTCACAGCGCTGCCTTCTGCTTGGACTGAGGTCTGTGAGAGGAAACAAACGTGTCTGGTGCCATGTGGCATCCTGTTGAGGAAAGCGATGGAAATTTTTCCCTGCGGTCATCCTGGGGCCAGTGTGCTTGGTCTGTCTGTGTGACCCCATGCCGTGAGGCGGCTCCATGCATCCCTGGCGTCACCTCTAGGAAGTCCCCGGGCTTCTCCCCGTTGTCCCCCCCC
>PVKB01008782.1:0-13108 GCA_004027205.1 Ctenodactylus gundi | reverse complement strand
GAGAGCTAAGAATGTCCTGAGGTAACGCCTGAGGGCTACAACACAGGTCTCCCCACTTGAGGGTGACCTGCCTCTCTGAGGCTTCCACCAGAGTTTTTTAAAAAGTGCTCTGCTGTGTGAGTTTATTCTGTAACTGTAATCACTGTCTATAACTGCTACTTGTTGGAACGTGCTATTTGGGCAAACCTGAATTCATGTCCCCAGGTCTAGGTCACTCATATTTGGCTTCGGAATAAACTTTTATTCTTTTTAAGGCAGAAGTAACGCTTTTGCCTTCACAGAGCCCATCCGTGATTTTATGCCTTTTCTGGCCGTGGAAAGGCCACATTGCTGGCTTCCATGAGCAGATGGGGAGGAGGGTCAGGCCTGGTGTGGCCACCAGGAGGTACCATTCACTAGCCAGTCTTCCTGGTCCCAGTGGGCCCCCAGTCCCTCCCCTCTGCCTGGGCTGAAGCTCTGTGCACCCCAAATTGTGTATAGGAAGAGAGCTCACAAGGCCCCCGGCTCTGCCCACTGTTGACTGGTGTCCACGCAGATCTGACTGTCACGGGTGGCCTCAGGGGTCCGGCCTGAGGCCAGCTGTGGGGCTGATGCTTCGTGTCAGAACGTGGTGTCACGTCTTTGGTGTACACATGCCTGCTCCTCTGCCATGTTCTTCCTCTTGGCCAATGCAGAAATTGGGCTGGAGTCAGGGAGCTTATAGAGTAAAAGCTCATCGGGAAGATGAGCACGAACAAAGAGCACCCATTAGGGAGAGGTGCCCAGTGGAGCATCCAAAGTCCCCGCGTCCCGGCTCTCCTCTGATGGGTTGTTGGCCTTCTCTCATCTCCAGGGCTGGCGCTGTCACCCCAGGCCAGTGATGAATGTGGCCGGCAGGGTCCCGCTGGTACACGGTGGTGGTGAGAGTGGCATGGGTTAGTTCCCCTGCCCCCACTGGTTCCCTGGTGTGAGCAAAACAGTTTAACCTGGAGGCCGGGAGAACAACGGAACTTCTGGGCAACTTGCTGCCCAGTCCTCAGCAGTGTCAGTTTGCCGCTTTGATTTTGCCAGGCCCATCTCTGTATCTTTCCTAACAGTGGTGGCCACACTTAATGATCACCGTGATCAGTAGCAGCAGCTGTCTGTTGGGTGGCTGTCCATGGCCATGTAAGTGGAGTTGCGGAAAGGAAAGCCAGCAGCTGTGTCCTACCTCAGCAGAACCTGGCCTGTGAGTGTGGAAGTCCTGCTTCCTGCCTATGGGGGACAGGTGGGAGCTTGAGCCGGGCATGGTGGTATACATCTGTAATCCCAGCAGCTTGGGAGGCTGAGGCAGGAGGATTGCTTCTCGGAGGCTAGCTTGGGCAATTTAGTGACTTAACACCTTGTCTCAAAATCAACATGGAAAGGCTGAGATGTAGTTCAGTGTGAGGGCCACAGGTCAGCTGCAGTACAAGAAAGAAAATTTCACGTGTGTGTGGCAGGGTAATGCATTGGGGGAAGGATCTTCCTGGCTTCCTGGCAAAGGCCGTGAAATCCTTTACTGAGATGGGGCTGGCTTCTGCAGCTGGTCAGGCATGGTTCTAGTGGATGGCAAGGGCAGGGGTGACATGGCTTAAGGACTTGGTGTGGGTGAAGGCCTGTGGGTGAAGGCCTGTGGGTGAGTGGGTGAAAGGCTACAGAGGCTCAGGTCCAGGCAGTTTGAGGGCGTCCAGGGGACAGGGGCCAGGCCTGAGGACAGGGCATTTCAAAGATGACTTCCTCTCCTCCATGAATGTCAAAACAGATTTTGGAGAAAACCTTGATGTGCTAAATTAATACCTGTTACTTTGTTTGATATTTAAAGCCCAACAGATTCAATGAAGAACACAAAAATTATTTTATCAAAAGCGAAATTACTTTTTTGAAGTTATCTTTACCTTTGCTCTTCCTGAGAACAGATCAATAACTTCAGCCTTATTACAAATTGAACTTGGATGCGTCATGTATGAATTTTAAGCAGCAGAGAATACACAAATTTTCTGTCAGCAAAAACTCCCAGTGTTTTAACGTAATTGTAATTAACCTGGATGTTCCACCTATATGTTTATTTAACTTAAGTGAATACCTTTACCTTCTTTGTAAGAACAGCCAACTTCTAAATTATTTCTCTTGAGAAACTAATCCTATCCAGGGTCACAGTTCAGCCCTAGAAATCATATCTATATATTTTATCATAGAAAATCATCCTAAGACACTCTTGAAGAAAACTAATATCTTTAGGTATAAAAATGGCCATTTAACTACATATTAATATGTACATTGTATTTTTAAGTTTAACCAATTTGGATTTTTGATCTCTACAAGCCATAATAAGCAAAAATAACATTTTTAATTAGATTTCTGTAAGTCTGTGAATCTTTTAAAAGCTTGTTTTGTTTTGTTTTTGAGACAGGGTTTTGCTCTGTAATCCGAGCCAGAGCATCCCCCCAAAGCCTCATGTAACTATGGATACTGTACATGGTTGGGAGGTGGGTCCTGGCTGGGAGGGTGAATGCTGGGGGTTGGACCTGCTAGGGTTGTACTGGCTCTGCCCTTCCTCTTTGACGTGGCTCTGTTCTGCCATGCTGTGAGCTGCTCTCTGGCTGTGCCACTGCCGTGTGAATTCACCAACGCTGGGCTGCCCATGAATGGACTGTGACCTTCTAAAACTGTGAGCTAAAATAAATCTTTCTTCCCTCAAGTTGTGGGTGTTGGGTATTCTGTCCCAGCACCAAAAAGGCAATTGGAGAAAGCTGATACTGAACTCACTATGTGTAGCCAGGCTGGTCTCAAACTTAGAGCAATCTTCCTGCCTCATCCTCTCGAGGGCTGGGATGATAGGCATGTATCACCACACTTGTTTTTTGTTTGTTTGTTTGTTTTGTTTTTTGGGGGTTTTTTTTTGTCTTTTTAAAAAGTTAAACACCAAAAGTCACTATGAAATTATTAGTTTATTGGTTTGATATGTGATGGTTTGCCATTGTGACATTTTGGGTAATTTCCCTATCAGAAGTTGTACCTCTGCAGACAGACCATCTACAGATTAGCAATTATAAAGTTCTTTGAGGAAAACAATGTACAATACAAACTAACAATGTACAATACAATTCTAACATGACAGTCACACCGATATCACTATATTAGGACCATGCACTTAAACTTTTATCCAGAATTGCAAAACATACCTGTTTACAGATAGTTGTACTCTGTAAATGACTAATTTTAATTTTAGCTTCTGTCTTTGAGACAAAGTTTAGAATCTATGGCTCAGTGGTACAGCTGCCAGCATGCAACTTTAGCTCAATAAACTTAACATTAGACAAAGCTCAGATTCGCAACATATTTGTCCTCAGACGTACATAAAGCCTTAGGCCCTGAGACATACCGGGTCCTTGTCTGAGTCAGAGAATTAACTGGCTGAACAAACACGGAGGGACACAGCAAGTGAAGCTCCTTGGGAGATAAGGACACTTGGAATGGGACCATGCTACGCTGGGAGCGGCTCCCCAGGGGCTCCTGGACTAAGAATTTTATACATTAGTTGAATGAGGGGGGAGATTTTGCCAATCAACCCCCTTGCTAGGGCTTCTGCCTTTATTGTCTTTGTTATACCATTTATCACATTTAATCATGGATGGTTCTAGAGAGTGGTCAGCTGCCAGTTGTTGCAGGGGGCATGAGTTATGGCCAGATGTTGTTCTCTTGTATTTCTTTTAGCTTCTCATTCCAAGGGCCCCTGTCCCTAACTAGTGCCCACTGCTTCCTGCATAATCTCCTCTTGGAGAAGAAACCCTAACTGTCCACTAATAAGTATGGGGGACAACTGCTCCAACTAATTCTGGCTGATATGGGCATCACTGAGGTGTGTGCCATGGGTCCACTCCGTGGGGTGATCTAATAGCTCCTGTTAGGAACTTAAGGGAGCATCCCTTTCTGGCTCCACAGTCTGGACCACCTGCAGGCTGGCAGCCTCTAAGCAAGAGGAGATTCACTGAGTTATTACTTGAAGCACACAAGGACCATAAAAGAAGGAGAAGTATCGTGTGGAGGGGTGTAAGAAGCGGAGCTGCCAATTTAGACCAGGAAACTATTCAGTGCTCCTGTCCGTTCCTTGTTTTGAAGTTGAAACTTGTGGAGCCATTGGGTTTCCTCATAGACTTGGTAAACATTTGCTCCTACCAGTCCTCTGGTATTAACAAAATGTATCAGCCCTTGTTCTGAGGAGCACAGACTCCTCCCTTCTCCATAAGTGGGAGGTCTAGTGCCCATCTGTTATCTAGGACAACACTAGCCAGAGAGGCCAGGAAATGCTGCAGTGTGGCTAGCATGTCTCCAGAGTTTGCAGAGGCCTTCAAGGACCTTGCAGAGATCTTGCAGGGCTACTTCAAGAGAGGCAAGCCCACCCCAGGGAGCTAGGTACAGTCCCTGAGATTCCCACAGCAATGGGACCTGCAGCTGTCCTTCTCTAGGAACGTTTGTCTCCAGATTGTTACATCTGGAGACACTCAAGTTGTTAAGGTACAGTCTCCTTTGCTGAAACTTGCTCAGGCAGGAGGGAGCCTACACGTGGTCACATTCTAGCAACCTGCTGTTACCTGTGCCACACCAGCAGCGAAATCCAGGTGGAGCTACCAAGATCTGGGGAGCTGTTTGGTTATAGGGGAGGAGAACGGGAGTGGAGGTGTTGCACAACTGGGTAATCCTGAAGGGAGGAGGTATCCTTGCGTCCTGTGGAGGGGAGCTGGAAGTGAGGGAGTGTCATGACTAATTTGGGTGGAAAGAGATACAGTAGGTGTGACAAAAGGTGAGTTATCTCTATCCAGATTGGAATCAACAGCTTTAAAATACATGGGTTTAATTTGACATGCAGCGGTGCTACCGGACAATCATCCAATAAAGTAGGATGGATTTAAGGGCTGAGAAATGCTGCTGACTTCAGGGAGAATTCCCACAAAGCTGTAGTAACTGGAGCATGAAAGAACTCTCATACCCATATAGTGCTGTTATAGCAGATGGCACGTTCTGTGCCTGGCTGCAGGTCACAGAGGCCTTTGTGAGACTGTGGGCTCCAGGGCATATGTGGGTCAGGTGATAGCATCTAGTGGCCGGTCTATATAGGGGGGCTTTTAGACAAGCGAGGGTCTCAGGTGACTGAACGAAGAATTAAAGAGATGTTTGACTAGGGAGGGGTCTAAACATGAGTAGGCTCAGGTTGCTAGTTAGACCCCTAGGCGTGGTGGGCATCAAGTGACATATTCAATGATTCAGCTTTTCTCCAGAAGCAATTACTTGAGAGACACTAACCATGAGATTTTTCCTTCCATTGCGAGGTAGGACGGAAGGTTTGCAGGGAAGAACCCAGTGGACCTATGAGAAGCACAAGGCTTCCACTTTAGGTGTGGAGAATGATTTCATCCCAAAGGAAGGAAATACACAAGTTTACATAAGATAATCTTGCTAGGTAATAAGGGCTTCAGTGTCAGCATTCACAGAGGTGCTTATGTGTTCTCTTAGAGAAGTTTCAAGTCTTCCAGGGGCTTACAGCCATACTCAGGTGAATGGCTTTCAGCAGTAGGTGTTCCTTGCAATGTCTCTGTGGGTGACTCATGGCTTGAGTTGGGTATGGTAGATCCAGAGCAGCAGAGGGGCAGATGAGATCACTGTGTTCGGTCCCTCCCAGGCAGGTTGGAGAGTCGGAGAGGACGAGGGGATGGACTTCACTACAACCAGATCTCCTGGATTAAGCAGGGACTGTCCTTGTGGTTTTGGGAGGGCCTACTGTATAGCCTTTTGAAACCCTGCCGGGGATGGGACATGTTTTCCTTGGCCATCAGTGTCTGAATTAGTAATAGATCCTGGGATAGAAGTGGGCAGCTGCACAGCATGTCAAAAGGGCTGACGCCTGTGGGGCCCATAGGAATGTTTCTGGTTGTCATCAGTCATGGGGGTGGCTGTTCAGTCTAGGGAAGGCTCACTTTCTGAGAAGGCTTCCAAGGTGGGTTTTTTTTTTGGGGGGGAGGGGTCACTATTCTTTTAACTTTTCCAGAGGATTGTGGCCACCGTGTGCAGTGCATATGACACTGAGTCCCCAGAGAGGCGAATACTCCTTGAGTGACCGCTGCCTTGAAGGCAGATCTATTGTCACTCTAGAGGCTTCAAGGCATTCCTAATTGGGGTACAGTCTCATGAACCAGCACCTTAACTACCTTGTTGGCCCACTCCATGTGACAGGGGAAGGCCTCTACTCATCCAGTGAAGGTATCCACCCAGACAAGCCGGTATAGTTTTACTTGTGATTTGGACATATGGGTAAAACCAATTTGCTAGTCTCCCCATGGAAAGTGGGGAGCGTGCAGTGAGCCTTAGGGATTTTGTTTTTCTTTTGACAAAGCTCATGTGACTCTTAAAATCTGATGGTGCCATGCACACCCTTGTTCAAAAATACTTTAGTAGCCAGGTAGAGAGTAGCGTCCTAGCCTTAACAGGAAGATGGATGAAGAGATTTTTAAAAGCTTCCGTTTGTTATCCTCAGGCCCTAGAATTTCCTGCTTGCTTTGAAGCCATCCTGAAGGCTGAATGGAAAGTCCTTGGGATAGAGCTTCTTCTATTTCTTTAGGGGAATAGAAAGGATTAGTTATCTGCATTCTAGATCCCCAAATTAAGAGAGCTATTTGTGTTTCTGTGAATGGAAGTTCCTGATAAGCTGCTGCCATTGCAGCCCAATCTGCCTTTGAGTCATTTGTCATCCCTGCACGAGTAGCACTGTCATCTCTTGGGAAAGAAGGCCTGACAGTGGTGGCCAGCCTCCTGGGGGTCAAACGGGAGTCCCATGGGCTGTGAGGAAGTGTCTTTCCTTCCAGATAGCCACGTGTGTGCATGAAACCAGGAAATCATACTTAGAGTTAGTATAAAAATTTACCCTTTTTCTCTGACTCATTTCTGTAGCTCAGCTTAGCATGACCAATTCAGCCAGTTTGGCCCTGGCTCCTGAAGGCAAGGGAGGCTTTCTGTTACCTCATAGGGCAAGGCAATAGCATATCCTGCCAGGTGAGTTCCTTTCTCTACAGAGGACCCACCATCTGTACAGAGTCCAGTCTGGATTTTTTTTTTTTTTTTGTTTCCTTTAAGTGCACTCTGGCAACATATGTTTGCAGCAGTATGTATTCGCCGTCCTGGGGGGAAGCTGTCTTGTCAGAGAGGAGGGTGGCCAGGTGAAGGTTAGGTCCTTACCTGAGGTCCTTACCTGAGGCAGGGGCCCTTCCTTATAAGAAGCCTGATACTTTAGTAGGATGGCTGTTGGCCGTCCAGAGACTTCCAGCAGAGGTTTACAGGCTAGCTGTGTTATGAGGAAAGTACATTGTCAAGTTCAGGACCAGGATTAATTTTGTAGCCTCAGGAACTCATAAGGCCACTGCCACAATAGCTCTAATACATATAGGCCACCCATTGGCCATGAAATCTAATTCCTTAAATATGCCACAGGTTGCTGTGCTGGACCACAGGTCTGAATTAACACCCCATGTGTTTACTCACATAGAGACTAAGAGGCTTTCCAGCGGGAAGACAGAGTGGGATCCTCTTTCAGGTTTTGCTGTGGTTTTCCCCGTGGCCTCCAGTTCTGTCTCAGGCTGTGTCCTGGTGAATGTGAGGAGCAAGCTGGGCGCCACATGGAGAGCCATGTGGGAACAAGAGCCTCCTCATTTCAGGGCCCAAGAATGGGGTTCCAGACAATAGTTCTTTTGATCTTCAAGAGAGTAAACCCTCCAGTGTCCTGTGTTGCCACATTTGGGACAAGGTCCCTTGGGAGTCAACCTACATAGGGCAGCTTCCCTCCCAGTGGCCTCTTTGGTGACAGGCATGACACTTACTAGTTAAGCTGCCATCCTTGGGGCAGAGCCAGCCGGCAACACTGGGCCGCCTCCTCGCGTAATGTGAAGCTCTGCTTGCTTTCTACCACAGCTTCCTTTTTCCTTTGTTCTTCCTTTATATCCTGGTCATAGAGAACAGAAGATCAGTGTTTACCAGGTTGAAAGTTCCAAGACCCAAAGACGTTTTTGTTTGCTTATTTTTTTAAAAAAGTTTCCTCCTAACATCTGGTGACCAAGTTTTAAATTATTTCCCTCTTGTGGGATCTTTCTTTCTGGGTCCACAATGATGCTGGAAGAATTGTGACCTCTAGACATGATGATGTGGTCGCGCTCACGTGTGGCACCAGCGAGTGGCCCAGGTCACCCCTGATGGCTCTCAAGTTGCACTCCCTTAAATCTAACTGGAACTAGAAAACTTGAAACCTTTTTCTTCTTTTTAATTATTTTGATCCAGGCCCAATGACTCAGGACTTTATTTTCTACTTATTCATTTATTTGCTTCAAGTGTATCATGTGCCACCACGCCCATCCTCTGTGATGCTGGGGAATCGAACCCAGGCCCTGCACTTACCAGGCATGTGCTCTGAACTGCTGAGCTATGCCTCCAGCCCCAATTCGAAACTTGTGTCAGGCTGAGTGAAAAGATGTCTAAGGATGGAGTGCATGTGTGTCGTGATTAGCAAGGAACAAAAGGACATATGTCAGTGACTGGAATATCCAGAGGAAGGGGTTTAGAAGTGTGTGGATTGAGAAGAAAAAGGCCATTCACATCTGCCTTAGAGTAACTAAGAAGCTGCGCCAGGATTAAACTGTATCTCCATCCGGTCCCCCTGCCCTTATTTGAGGCTGTCAATTGCAGTGTACCAGGTGGCAAGGCAAGGAAATGAAGCCCAGTTCTACGGGCTGGATGGGATGGGCAGCAGATGTTCCAGGAACCCCACCCCCCCTTTTTTTTTGTACAAATAATCTTTTTTATTTGTTTGTTTTTGAGACAGGATGTCTGTAGTCTAGGTTGCTCCTGAACATACTATGTAGGCCAGGCTGGCCTTAAACTCTTGGAAACTCTGCTGCCTCAGCCTCCCAAGTGCTGGGATTACTGCTGTGTGCTGCCATGCTCAACTTTTTTTTTAATTTAATAAGTGCTCAGTGCAAGATTTTCCTGCCTTCTGTGGGAAGCTGCAGAGTTCTCACTCAGCCTTAGCCCTTCATTGTAATGACTGAGGGTGAAAACTCTTAGCCGGTGCACACCAGGCAACTGTAGAGCCCTGAATTAATATTGACTGAAACCGTACAAGATAAGACAGTCTCCACCTTCCTTATTCCTTCCAAACAACCAAATCACATCGTGCCTGTCTACAGAGTCCTCTGTAAGCGAAGGCCAGACCATATCACCCGGGTAACAGCAACCAACTACCAGTCTGCAGTTGAAGGACTCTAAGAATGTTACAACCCCAGTACACATTCCAACCACAGGAACACCCAGCAGGCTGATGCAAAATGAGCCAACCTAGAAATTGAGCTCGGGGCCTACTTCCACCGTGCACCCCCTTCTAAAAGCCCTCTTTCCTTCTCCTGTCTGTGCCTTACCATCATCTCCCCTCCTACTGACTCCCCACTTGAGAGAACGTGGGGCAGCACGTATTTCCTGAGCAAGGAGGTGGGGAAGGGGTCGGGTCCCACAGCTGAGCTCCTCTCCAAGGAGAGAGGGTAGTGTGTTGCTGAGCTATGGGAGCAATGAGGAGAGATCTGGAAGAGCCACCCAAGTCACTCTTGAGGATACTCAAGGAGCCATTTCTAGCTGCACCCTCCTCCACTGAGGGCA
This sequence comes from Ctenodactylus gundi, assembly GCA_004027205.1. NCBI lineage: Eukaryota > Metazoa > Chordata > Mammalia > Rodentia > Ctenodactylidae > Ctenodactylus > Ctenodactylus gundi. The sequence goes on along the minus strand of PVKB01008782.1, from coordinate 3,421 downwards.
GGAGACATCCCGGAGAAGTGGAGAGAGGGCTGTCCTCCTGGTTCCCAGTGGGGCTGTCAGGGATCCAGCCTCATTGGACGCCTTAAGATGATCAGCTCTCTTCAATTGCTCTCAAGTTCCCCCAAGTCGTGTACATTCACATCCCGAAGGGAATGTGACTCTCTTTACCAGCCTGACATCCCTGATGAGGTTGGGTGATTGGACAGGGAGAGAAATATGAAATCTAGTTCCTAAATTTTAAGAAAGGGAGCTATGCTAATCTCATTTAAAAAGTTGACGGGTGCCCTCTAGTGGTAGATTATAGTTATAAACCGGGAAGAGGGGCGCAGACCACACCCACCCACACACCCAGCAAAGCAGCTGGCTTCTGTACTCCTGGTTTGAAGATGAAGATGATAAATGAAATATCCAGGACCAGCTGCCCCATCCGTTACCGCCATTTCTCCCTTCCGGATTCCAGTTTGCTGGAGTTGATGAATGAAGTCAATGAACAGAGCAGGGATCGAGGCAATGAGGAAAATCTCCCGATTTTCCAGAGGGGATTCTAACGAGGGTGTCATTGAACATTTTGGTCTACATGTTTTTTAAGAGTCTAAATGTGGAAGCACTAAGATTCTGCTAAAGGACATTGGCACCTTTTCATGATGTATTTTAAGAGATTGTGTCTCATGGAAGGGAGACATCGGGGGCTGCTGGGACGTAGTCCTGATTTTGGAACCATTCTGTCTACAAGCCTGCTTCCTTATTTCACCAGAGCACCCACAGCATGGCTGCCTGCTGATTTTCTGTTTCCTGCCTCACTCCTACTGGTATGTCAGGTGTGTGCCACCATGTATTGGTTAAAGTTCTGAGAGAAACAGAATTTATACAAATTACAGAGACACACACACAGAGTGAATTCATTAAACTGGCTTACAAGTCCAATGAGAGAGAGCCTAAAAGGGCCCCGTGTATGGTGGCCTGCACGAGGGTCCGGCACAAGGTAGGGGACCACGAGCCAGGGGCTCCAGGAGAGACTGTGTGAGTCTGTGCTGTACATCAGCCTCCTCAAGTGACGGTGGAGACCTGCAGACTGGAGTGAATGGGTGATGGAGATCATTGATGGGAAGACAGGAGCCTTTCAAAGGTCAGAGCTCTCCCAGAAGAAGCTGTAATGATCTTTCTTCTTCCTTCCCTTTTATTTCATTGCCAACCTGTTGGCTGGGCCACACACATCCCCTTGGCCCACAGGTTGATCACACACACTCAAAGCTCTGCCGTATGGGACAGCTGGGAGTTCCCTAATCCTGCCAAGTTGATGTAATTCTCTCTGTGGTCACAATCCACCTCTTGTGAATTTGAAAACAAGATATATATCTCCATGTACCATAATTAATCTCCAAATACAATAGCCAAATTCCCAATTATGCCTAATGTAATATGACTACTACATGCAAAAGGAAACACAGTAAATTCTTCCCCACATAGGAAACAGAGTCTCTCTTCAGGAAATACTTATTCTCCTGACATTTTATTATTTAAATGTTATAATGTAACTTGAACAAGTTCCAATATGAGGGCTACCAGTATTGTACATATATGTACAAGCATAACAACATGGGTGAGAAAGTCCAATTACAACTACTCATTTCTGCAATGGTAGCTTTTCTACAAATTGAAAAGAGTTACTGTGAAGTTGGCAGAAGTCTAGATATGTCACAGGTTTTTTTTTTTAGAGTGTTCCAGGCCTTAGTGTTTATATTGTCTGAAAATTGAGTTTTCCAGGTTACTTCTATGAATTGTAGCTTGCAGTTGGTCCCATACTGTGTGGTGACCATTTACAAGGCAGATAATCATCCAGGAAGGTTATGAGATGACAGGTGGCATGGGCAAGATTAGCCACTCTGCCAGGGAGCTCGTCCTGACTTCTCAAGTCTAACATTGATGGTAGTTTCTTAAGATACAATAAAATAGAGATTCCCCGACAAGAGATTTTTCTTATGTAAATTTAAAGTATGTCTCTGAGAGTCTAACATGTGGAATTATTGTTATTATTATTTTAATGTCAAGATTAACATTATTTTTATTATCCATGGAAATATGTCAAGGTAAATTTTAAGTGTAGAGAAAATTTCAAAGTATATATAAAGAGAGAGAGTTAGGATTTCTCGTTTGTTTACTTGTGGCTCTTAATTGACAATGCAGCTGACGGTGAGTATCATCCAGCCTTTCTGAAGCCCATGTGGTGTGTCTTCAGGAGAAGCTGGTGCATGTGCCGGCCAGAGCTGCATCTGAAGAGTGTGGAATTGAGGCTGGATTAGGAATTCCTGGCTGAAGGGTGCCCATAGAAGCAATTCTATCAATGTACCCCTAAGACCGTGTATAACTCTCCATTTACCAGACTTCTCAGGAATGCAATATACACACACACACACACACACACACACACACACACACACACACACACACATATATATATATATATATATATATTCCAAGCACCAGGAGATGGTTCGATATCACCTGCTTGAAGTTGTTCCTGAATTAAAAGTTGTGGTTGCTTTAATTTCTCCCTTTTTAAAGGCCATTGCTCCACTCAAACTGGAGGATCTGGTGTCTGTTGCAGGTTCAGTGCTGAGACAGCATCAGCGGCTGCCATTACAAATGTGGATTTGTAGAAGTGCCAATATGAACATTCCTGTGAGGTGATAAACCTTGGTCCCATGAAGCATCCAGGGATCCAGGATTAATGGAGCAATGGAAGCAGATCCACATTGTGGATTATAGCAAGTAATAGGGCACTTCTCTGTCTAGGAAGTTTGGAGACTTCTAATCCTGATACCGAGAAAAATGAAGCACGTAATTTTCACCTACCTGGCCAATCTAAGTTAGCTGTCAGCATGGCATCAGCCCCCAATCAGAAAGTCTGTCATTTACCTGTCATTGACTTGAATGGCCAGTAGAGGGCAAGCTCCACCTAGTTTTGTTGCTCAGAAGCTGTAACGTGGAATCTTCTGAAAGTTTTCTTGAAGGGTGTCATCAGCGGCAAAACACAGGATATTAATAATATATGAGCAAGTGTGGTGCCCTGAGGAATAAGGTGGCAGCCATGCCAGTTACCATGGTTTGAATTTGATCTTTATAATTAGACTAATAATTTCAGGGACTGTATGTATGCCAAAATCGGAATATTGACTTTTGAATTATTCCTACACAATTTTGAGGTAATAGGCCCTAAGCATCCCGTGGTACTTTTGACACAAAAACAACACGTTGCCCTAAAGAGAAAGAGATTGTTTATTCTGAAGCCAAATATGAGTGACCTAAGCCCGGGAACATGAGTTCAGGCTTGCCCAAATAGCACGTTCCAACAAGTAGCAGTTATAGACAGTGGTTACAGTTACAGAATAAACTCACACAGCAGAGCACTTTTTTAAAAACT
>PVKB01008781.1:0-13116 GCA_004027205.1 Ctenodactylus gundi | reverse complement strand
TCTTAGCTCTCGAGTTGGTGGGAAGCCAGGGGCTCTGCTGCTACATCTTAAAAGGGTTGCTTAGAAATTACAAGAATCTACCTGTCAAGGGATTTATCACCGGATATTAAGTTAGAGGTAGAGGAGGACGATGGCCATGGCCATGAAGAAGGGCCGACATGGCCCCTAACAGTCTGGCTGTGCAAAGCCCCCGGCTCTCCGCAGGTTATCAGGAATCGATTAGCTGATTACAGCAGGCTCACTGTGAGAGAGGCGGTGCTCAGGGAACTGAGGTTCTCAGTACCAATCTAACTTCTCCCGTTTGATCTATGATGATATACTCTTGGGCAGTTATGTCTAAACAGGAGGAATAATGTAGACCTTGTGTTTGTTGTTGCCAGAGGGAGGGGGATTCAAGCACTCTAAGCGTGGCTTGCTCGATTGTTTCCCTTCTTTAGAGAGAAGAGGGAACTGTCACCCTTCTTCCCATCCTGAAATCAGGTTGCCCTCAACAGCAAATTTAGATCTATAATTTGTTACCCAAATGGCAACCTGTTTTGCAGGATGGGCACTTTTGTTTTATCTTGTTTTTTTCATTGTCAGTTTGCTTACAGTTCTTTTGAAAGTGATCTTTGACAGAGTTAAAACATTTCTAGGTTCATAATGAGGCTGCCAAAATTTCTGCTTTATATTCTTCAGTTCCTACATCCTGGTAGGCTCATACTAGTTGACCTAAATTAAGTTGTGGTGATTTTCAGAGCAGTAACACATTTGGACAATTCTTATTTGCATTTTCATTGACCAAATGTAACAGTAAAACCTCTGCTGCTCTGGTATTGTGGGTTTGTTTTTGGACAACAGCTGGCAGCCAATTGGTGATCTCTAAGCAAGGTTCTATGGGCTCCTGTCCAGTGGTTGCAAAGGATCCACTTGGGGTCTTTACATCTTGAACTTGTTTCAGACTTTCACAGCCGCTGCCCTGATGGTATACAAGCCTGTGGATGGAGTTGAATTTGCCTTTGGGGAGTTTGATCACTCTCTCCTATGATCATGGAATGTTACTTGCTTGGTTCTGTATGGCAAGAATTGAGACTATTGAAATTCATTGAATTCTATTGAAATTCTAATTGCGATGCAGAAAATTGAGCTGACATCAAGGCTGTTCTAAATGGAGCTTCCCAATCAAAAGGTGTCATTTCCTAAAAGAACACGGGGGGGGGGGGGGGGGGGCTTTTTTCTCCAAAGCTGTTTTTAAACTCCTTGAGGACTTGGAGGAGATAAGGCCAGGCAGAGATTCTTATCTGGTGCCCCTTGCTCCAGGGCTGCCTCTAAGTATGGGATAGGCACCAGCACTCATGGCATCCTTTTATCTGCCTTTATCCGTGATGAGCTCCTAAGAATAAAGAGCTGAATTCAAGGTGGGGGTGTGATGGAAAAAAATGTAAAGAGCAAGATTCACCCCCCCTCCCCCCATGGCCGTTTCTGTGTAAGTAGAAAGCCTTCATAGTGGTGCTTTGTGTTCCTTTGTTCTCCCTCACTGACCCTTGCCCTAGTTCTGTAGCCAGCTTAATTACAGTTTATGCTTCTGTAACTTGCTTACTTGCATAAACGGTCTCAAACCCTCCCCCTACCAATTCAAACCTACCCCCACCAATCAGTAGATGCCAGCCTTGTTCCCTGTTAACTGCCTCGGATAACCCTATAGATTTGGATCCACCCTGAGCTCAGGGCCCAGGACTTTGAGCCTCAGCTCCCTGGGTCTGCAGGCATAAATGAAAGACCCTCCATTTCCACTCAGCAGTGCTGTCTGGGTCTTTTAGTCCAGTTTCTGCAACAGTTGGGAAGGGAGTTCGGATTCCTTCAGCAAAGCCGTTAAATTCCTTCTCAGTATTATTATCTTTATAACCTTTGGCTTTTGAACAGGTTGTAAAGCAACAGTATGGCATAAATTCCAAACAGCTAGATGGACACTTTGACTAGCATTTCTTAACCATTGAGGTATGTGTTCCCAGTCACCCAAACTTAGCGCCCATTCTTTGGGAAATCAGGAGCATTGCCAGTGAGTCACAATGAAAAGCTCTTGAAGCTGTTGTAACCTCCCAGCCAGCAGCTTTCCAATGATGTTGCTGTCTGGAGCTGGTGTTGTTGCTCCCATCTAAGCTGAAAGTTACTCATGATAAGAGAGAAAGAGAAAAGCCCTATTCATTAGACCCTGCAGATGTGGAGCCCCAGTTCTGCTATGGGCTTTCATCCTCTTCCTGAGGTGAATTAAAGTGGAGCACCCTGGTTTCCTTTTTCAGCATGAGGGGATCTCTTAACTACTCAGCAGCTGGGCTAGCATGGTGTGTGTGAGGTAGAGCAAAGCCTCTTAGCTCTGAAGGCTGGATGCTGGCTGTGAGGGGACCCCAAGACCTGTTAGCATTGGTGGGTGGATATAGGACCTCCACGTGGTTGCCCAGCATGGCAAGAGAATGGGGTCTCCTTAGCATAGGCTGCACGATTTACATGCACAGCAAAGGTGAAAGCTCAGCTGTTAAGCTGTATGAGCCACGCCCCATTCTTCAGGATGCTGGATGAGGATTCCTGGAAACACCAAGCACCAGAGCAAAACCAGATAGCCACTTGCAGGGCCACCAGTTACCTTCTGCCATCAGCAACTCACTCCTGAGCTGCCCGTATCATGCTGCCATTTGCTGTGCTTGGCATAAAGGACAAAGACATGGAACTATTCCAGGATTCTTTAGAGTTCTAAGCAGCTTCCCTTCCTAAGGGAAGAAGTGAATTGGCCACAGAGCCACAGCCAGGGGCACCTACCCATATGTATTGGGGGAAAGTGAAAGAGAACAGTGAGTGGGAAAAGTGCTTACGAAGATTGAATTATTTACAGAGAACCAAAAACCAACTCAGAACTTACACAATGGTCGATGCCACAGACATACAGGTGGCTAAAGACCAAAATTCCAAGTCAGAACGTCTTCTCATGGACCATGTTTCTAACAGGCAGGTCAAACTGGGAGGCTCGCCTCTGAAGATCTGCCCCACAGCTGCTCCAGCTCTGGGTGCATAGCACTGGAGGAGATTTGGCAGATGTAGGGAGCCACATTCTTGAGATGCCGGTGTCAAGGCAACAGGGGCAGGGCACAGTTCTGTCCAAAAGTCTAGGAGGAGAATTAACTCCCACAATTCCACAGAGCCTGGGCAATGGAGTGTGTTAGTGAGACCCTGTTTCAAAACCAAAAAGTAAGAATGGGCTAGGAATGGATCTCAGTGTACAGGCCTTGGGCCAGATGTCCCATACCACAGAAGTAAAAAAAAGTTAGACTTAATGAATTTATTCCAGAAATATTTTTGAACATTACCTCTGCGGGCAGTCATGATGGGACAAAAGAAAGTCTGATGGTGTGTAAAACAGCTCTTATGCATGCAAAACTCGTGATCTCGTATGAGAAAGACAGACTAAATGGTCAGGTTTTTGTAAGAACAATGTATTCAGTAATGCTTCATAACAGAAATCAACATAAACAATCACACACTTAACAGTCTCCACAATAAATACACAGCTGTGCAGTGCCACACACGCTGTGCAAGGGCCTCTCAGTAACCAGAGGAAAGAGCCACATTATGCCCAATAATCGTAGGTCCAGACCCTTGGCAAGCTCTCACTGCCTCTGTCACGCCTCCTGCAGGCGACAAAGTTTAATTTTCAAAGCCATTAATCACAGAAGGACTCAGTCCACATGGCAACACAGGGATGACACAGATCCTGCCCCTTACCACTGTGGCGGCTGATTTTCATCTTTGGGCACTAGGACTGCTCCTGTCTCCCACCAGCAGCTGTTCATACCCAAATCACTGAAACCTCTTAATGTTACAAAAGCTGGAAAAGGGACTTCAAAGATGAAAATTTTCCCCATAATATTTTTATTAGTATATATTTGTGATACATAATTGTTTTAGTTACTTTTAATTTCTGGCACACCCACAACTTAAGGAAGAAAGAATTATGTTAGTTCATATTTTCAGAAGGTCTGAGCCCACCCATGGGTGGCTGGCAATGGCAGCAGGGCTGTGGCTGAGGGCCTAGCTGGCGAGGAACCGTTTATCCGTTGGTGCACAGAAAACAGAGCAGAGAGGAAGGACGGGGTAGCATGTAAACTCGTCCGGGTTGTGTCCAGCCGTCGTCTTTCCCAGTGGTCCACCCCTTCCAACAGGGGCCCATGTCTTAACAGCACAGGGAATCAAAGGATTTGCTCTTAAGATGGGATCACCTTCCAAACATGAGGCTTTGGGGGAAACATTCAAGATCAAACCATGACACCCCCTACCAGCAAGTGTGAGCACCTGAATCCCTGAAACCTCTGAATGTCACATTACTGGTGAAAGATGTGAGTCTTCCCCATAATTATTTTTATTAATATATATTTATAACCCATAATAATCACATTCACCTTGGGGGTTTGGCGCCTAGGCATGTGGCATCTTCATTATTTTTACTTCCCTTCCAACCCTCCGGTCTCCCTCCTTACCCAAATCCTCTTATCCCCACAACGTCTCCCTGTTTCCCACCATCTTTGTTTTATATTTTATTTTATCATTTTCTTTATGTATTGTGGTACTGGGGATGGAACCCAGAGGCAAACCAAGTTTGTTTGTTTGTTTTGTTTTATTCTCAATACAAAGGATTCAGTATGGGGCCTTTACACTGAGCAGAGTTATCAGTCCATTTTTGAGTTAGAGACTTTGAGATAAGGTCTCACTTCATTACCCAGGCTGGGCTCAAACTTGTATTCCTGTTGTCTCACCCTCCAAGACTGCTGGGTCTGTGGGCCTGTGCCACCAGACCTGGCTCAAGCTGAGTCTTTGAGAAGCATGAGGAAGATGGGTAGCAAGGGGTGTGCGTCTGAGTAGAAGGAGTTCCCTAGGGAGTTGGGAGGGCACTGCAGGCTGGGGCAGAGGCCAAGGCCCCGGAGGGCAGGGGACGGTGATAGACAGGTGTGTTGGACCGCCAGGCAGTGTGAATTTAGCAAGGCTTGGGGCTCTGGTTGCTGTCATATCCTAGTGCCTGAGATCCGAGGTCTGGGCCAGGAAGCTTCCTTTGCGGGTTCTGGGAGGGAGGGACCTTGTCAGGCAACCTCTCAGGAAGAGTACTCTGCGTGTGCCAGGCAAGGAGACCAGTTCCAGGGCCTTAGCTGCAGCATGCCAGGGTCCTGCAGGTCTGAGCCAGGCCAGTGGCAGCAAAAAGAAGGGGAGAAGCCCCTTGATCTAAATAACACCTTCCAGACAAGCCTAGGGGTGCAGGCCGATAATCCCAGCATTCTGGGAAGCTGAGGCAGGAGAATCACAAATTTGAGCCCAGCCTGGGCAATTTGGCAATTTAGCAAGATGTTGTCAAAATCAAAAAATAAAAATGGGTTGGGGATACAGCTTAGTGTGAAGTCCCTGGCTTCAATCTCCAGTAACACACACACACGTGCGCGCTTGCACACACATGAGCAAGTATTACAGTAAAAAAATCATTTTTGTTAATCCCCCTCAAAATACCACTGCCCTCTCTTTGAACACTCTCCCGTCATTGTCCCTGCCACTTTCTGCAGCTCTGGAAGCCCTCTTTCTTGAGCGTCTCGAATTGATTCAAAACATTGGCCTTTCTTGGTCATTTTGACCTTGGGAAGAACTGAAAGTCACATGGTACATGATTCAGTGACTACAGTGGGTGAAGACATACTGTCGTGTTCCTCCCAAGCCTTCTGTTCTGTTGGATTGCACTGGACAGCAGCTCTTTCCCTATTTCTTACTGTAGTTGGTAACGTCCTCAGGGAAGGGGACTTGCACTACTGCTTCAGAAAATGGCACAGGCCTCGGGTAAGGGTGTCCAAAGGCGGAGGGTGGACTATCAGGAGGACTCATGCAAGGTGTCTTTTACTGTAATAAATTGAAATATTTTAGACATTCACTGTGTATTTTTACCCTCTGGGGACCAAAGACTTTGTGTTAGTCTCCGAACCCCGGGCCTCTCCCCAGGCTCCTGAGAAGTGGTTAAAGCCATCATACAAGAGTAAGCCATGCACACCCATGTTTATAGCAGCACAATTTATAATAACCAATTCTTGGAAGAAGTCTATGTGCCCAAGAACAGAAAAATGAATAAAGAAGATGTGGTATATGCACACAATGGAGTACTACTCTGCCATAAAGAAAGACAAATTTGAGTCATTTGTAGGAAAATGGACACAGCTTGAGACCAGTATGCCTAGCAAAGTGAATCAGACGGAAGGTTAAATATCATGTGGTTTCTCTAATATGAGAAAACCAAACCATAAGCAAAGTAAAAGAGAGATGGAAGAAAGTAGAAAGACAGACTTCATGGAAAGAGAAAAAGGGTGTAGGGGAGGTTGAGAGGGTAGGAAGGGGAAAGGGATTCAAAATGTAAATTTTTAAAAGGCAAATTAATTTTAAAAATACAAAGCTAAAAGCTTTGATGAATAAATACATAAGTAAATAATAAAAGTATCAGTGGAAGCATCAAGTAGGCGGAATGCCCTGACACCAGGGAAACCTCTGCTCCAGGCCTCAGTTGCTCTCTGTGCCATCTCAGCTTAGTGACAAATTAGAGGTTCAGCCTTTTCATTTCAGAAGGGTGACTTAGTGATCACAGGAGTGCTGCATGAGGGGAAATGAGGACATGGCCACAATGGTGGACTAACAGACACGAGATAACTTGGCTGTAAAACACTCGGTTCTCTCCACTAATCTAATTGGTCTATCCACCGTGTAGGATCCTTGATGCAGGTGTGGTGCTGTTTTCTGGGAACTTTTTATTACAGACCTGTAGGGAATGTCGCCAGCCAATCTGATCATCAGAAGCTACTGTGCCTGTTTCCTGGCCAGTGGATACAGGCCTCTGCCCCTAAGGGACTTCACTTTAGTCGCCTAGCCGAGAGGTTTCTTTTAACACGTATGAGGGGGTGCAGGTAGAGCCAAAAGTCTACTGAGTTTGCACTGGGAGTAGACAGTGTGTTTGTGGATGGGGAACCTAACAATCTGATGGCCTGTAGGGTGTCTTCTTCACATCCAGCCCCCTCAACTGAATCTCCTGTCTGTCCTGGCTTCCCTCCCAGGAGGCTAGGCCTCTCCACTCTCTGAGGTGCTTCTACTACCATTTGAGCTGGTCAGGAGGTCAGCAGCCTTTCTGTCTTCTCTACAGCTGTCTCTTGTGCCTGTTTCTTCCTAGGCACTAATTAAGAGTGTCCCCCAAATATCTGATGTGTGGCCTGTCTGTGGCTTCTTTTACCCCAAACAATTTAGACTTGGGCCCTTTTCAGAATGGCACGCCGATATCACTGCCTAGTATGGCTCCCAAGTGCTGCTTCTCCCGAGCTGGTCTAGGCTCTGGGAAGCCTTCTCAGGGGGCATCTCACAGGTACTACCTGGAGGCTCATTTCTGGAGGCTGGGGCTACCAGCTACTGTCTGTTCCTGTGTCTCCCAGATCTGGATGTGGGCTTACCTCTGTGCATGCCAGCAGTTCATGGCCTTTCCTAGGTGGCCTGTGTCCTCCTGGGCTGGTGTTTTCTTCAGCTTCTGACACGTCTACAATGTTTCCCACCTTCCTGTGGCCTCCTTTCAATTCCGGGAGCTCTCCTCGCCCCTCCTAGCTAAGTTGAGCAGGCAGTTTTTAACTATATCTCAACTTTGTGAATGAGCCTGTGAAGGGCCACTGAGCAGTTCTGTTATGTGGCTGCCATCTTACCTGGAAGTGTAAAATGTTATTTTTGCATTTTATAGCCTTAAAGACTAATATAAAAATTGATTAATCTGAAAGATTCATTGTACAAGTTAATATGATGCTTCTTAAAAATGCATATGATAATGTATAACTCAGTTTGAAACAAGGCTGAAGCCACTGATCTGTCTTCAGTAAGACTTACAGTACAATATAATTTAAAAGAATAATTTTACTTCTGATAAAATAAATTATTATGTATTTCTTACTATCTTTTAGTGGGTTTTAAGTGTTGAAGAAATTAATAAGTGTTAATCTAATAAGTTATAGTTTTCCCCAAAGTCAGTTTTGATATTTGTATTTTGTTTTTGATTCAAGGAATTTATTTCACTGATCTGCCTATACTGCATTTCCAACACTCTTAAAAAAATCTAAATCCAAAGTCTCCTCTGAGACTCAAGGCACACTCTTAGCTGTGAGGCCCTGTGAAAATCAAAAAAAAAAAAGAAAAAGAAAAAAAAACCACTTCCAGCGTACAAAGGCACAGGGTCAACATTCCCATTTCAAAGGGAGGAATAGTAGGACAGAAAGCAACCAGACCAAAGCACAAACAAGCCAGCAGGGCAAGCATTAAATGCTTAGTTCCATTAAATCCTACAGTTCCATGTGCAGCACTGGGCCTTGCAGAGGTGAGATGTGAGCTGCAAGGGCCCCACGTGGCTCTGCCCCTGCTGCCACCTCCTTTGGGCTGGATCCATTCACAGCTTCAGGCACTGTCCTCCCAGGGGCGCGCAGCCTGGCCTTCCAGGCCCTACCCCGAAATCTGTGTGGAAAACTTCCTAGCCCTGCAACTCCTGCATTCTGCATGCCTGTGAATCCAGCACCATGAAGGTGACACTAAGGTCTGCCTTTGGCTTGAGCAGTAGCCGGGCCTCCTTGGACAAGGGCTGCAGGGGCTCTCAGCTCTTAGATGGCCACACTCCTTGGGGATTCACTTTCCAAGGCTCTCTTTTCACACAATACAAGAATGGATGTCATAAAGTACAAGAATATCACAATGCAATGAATTTGATAATTATATTTATTTTTTGAAAAAATGGCAAGTACAACTTCAAATCAATAGAATTTTACAGTAGCCTTTTCAATATCTGATTTTTTTTGGCTTATGCTAATCGAATGTAAATGATTATTTTAGACACCGTTCTTAAGAATATGCAAAAACCACATCTAATTTAAGAAGTATCATTTTACATTTAATTCCTTCACAAAAGTATCATAATAAAACATTATCAAAGTAAGTCTTAGGCTATAAAATGATCTCTCCAAGAGCAGCCCAAACTCACTTTCTTCAGAGACATACAGCAAAATTAACAAGAAGAATTGATCTGTCAGTCACAATAAGACGCCTACAAAACTGGTTTTAAAGGGGAAGATCCCTACAAAGCTACCGCTGGGTAAAAGAAAGAGGTGCCTTAAAGTTTTTCATTTGAAAGTTCCACAAAAGTTCGTCAGTGGCTCATTTGGTAACTCAGAAGGTGCAACCCCAGGAGGCAGCTTCTCTGTGCAGCCCTAGGATGCTAGTTGAGATCTGTGCTTGAAGGGTGCTAGATGAACAGGGCACAAGAAAAACAGGATATTAAGTCTACAGGTAATGACCTCCCCTCCTCACCGGACCTGGTGACACAGTCTGGAATCCCAGCAGCACTCTGAGAGACTGAGGATGAAGGAATGCAAGTTTGAGCCCCACCTGGGCAACTGAGTGACTTACTGATACCCTGTCTCAAAATCAAAAATGGGCTTAGAGAGATTCTGTCTAAAATAAATAAATAAATACTTTTAAAAAGGCCTGGGATCCCAGGCTCTGGGTTTACATTGGAGTGTGGTATTAGAGATGGAACCAGGGCTACGTAACAACTGAGCTACATCCCCAGATCTTCTGATTAAAAAAAAAAATTGAGGCAGGTTTTTGCTAAGTTGCCCAATTGGGGCTTATTGTGGTTTGGATCTGGAATGTTCCCCCAAAGCCTCATGTATTTGGATGTTTCGGATTATTTATGGAACCATGAGCTGTAGGGAGACTGGGGCCTGGTCTGGAGGGGCGGAGGACAGGTGTGTAGACTGGATTACAAGCATGTGGTTGGGGCTTAAACCTGGAAAGGGCAGAACAGTGAGGCTGGAACCAGAGGAATGTGTCACTGGCACAAGACCTGGAAGGATAAATGCAGCTTTCACCCTTCCTCTTGAATTTGATGAGACTCAGCTTCCTGTTTGCAATGCTTTGAGGAACTGCCTCCACCTCTGCCTCCACCATGTGCTTCCATAGTTTCCAGCTGCCCATGAATGGATTCTGACCTTCTGAAACTGTGAGCTAAAATAAACGTTTCCTCCCCTAATTTGTGGATGGTGGGTATTCTGTCACAGCAATGAAAAAGTAATGAAGACAGGGTTCAATTTACAAACCTCCTGCCTCAGTCTCTCAGTGCAGGGCATGTGGCACCATGCCCAAATTGGATCTCTTTTTCTAAAAAGAAAAAGAATATTAAGACGTGTACTGAACATGCCACCCTTTAAATCTGCACATTGACTGAGCTGTCCACATGTTATCTACACTGTCTATAATAGTAGAGAGAGAAAAACCTTTAGAGTTCACTCTCTGTAAATATAGTGATCCCCTGTCCCCAGTTACACACACACACACACGCACAGAGTAATATAGCTTACTGCTGCTTTCAGAGCTTGATCTAGATCTTCCAGAAGGTCCTTTTTATCCTCTAAGCCCATAGAGAGTCGGATCATTGTGTCAGTAATTCCAAGAGCAAGTCTGTCATTCTTAGGCATTGGGGCATGGCTCATGACTACCCTGGAAGGAAAAGAAGAAGGAGAAAAAAGATGTGAGCAAAATTTTCATCATTATTCTGTATCAGGAGGCAGACTTCTACATACTGAACAGAAAAAGCCTTCAAATTTTTATTCTTCTCTAAACATCAGATTTTTCATACCCTTATAACTTTACACACACACACACACACACACACACACACACACACACACACACACACGAATTCTGAAACTGATACCTTCTCATCCTAAGTGTAAATGAAAGCCAAGATTTAAAAAAAAATTGCTTTGTGCCATTGGTTAGGTCTCCTGAATCCAGACAATCCATTTCCCTTCAAGCGTGTCCAACCAGGAGGGAAAGGCTGGTCTCCACCTTGTACGTGGTATGATTGAAATATATATGGCAAATTTTTAAATCATAATTTTTATTATAGTAAAAGACATGTTTCTGGGTTGGGGAACAGCCTTCCCCCAGCAGAAGAGGTAGAGAAATGTGTGCTCAGAAGCACAGGCTGCTTGGAAGCAGAGAGGCTCGCCCAGCCGGGGCTTGCCTAATCTGGCACCTGCCCCAGCAGACAGGCTGGGAAGTGAGCAGTGCTTCCTTGGAGCCACAGCATAGACAGCTCTATCCCAGTCCTTCCCGGCCATGCTCAGCCAGAGATTGCTTAATCAGATGTCTTCCCCCAGCTGAGAAGCTGGGAAGTGAGCAGCTGGTAGCACAGGCCACCTGGAGGCAAGGCATAGACAGCCCTACCCGAGCCCCTCCCCGGGCCTGCTCACCTGTCCTTGCTTGAATCAGAGCCTGCCCCAGTGGGAGAACCTGGGATGCCAGTGTTGAGCAACTTGGATACCACTCATCCCAGTATCTGTGCACAGCTAACAAGCCACTGCCCAGGAATAATTAATCCAAAGAGCAAAGCAGGACATAGAAAGTCAGCTGGAGCTCTCCCAAGATCCTGGGGAGGGCTCAACACCAACAAACCCTAAATGTCCCAATGAAAGCAACAGGAAGATGAGAAGACACAGAAAGATGCTACACAAATCCCAGTCCATCAAAAGAGACCCAAGGGGAGTAGGAAAGCGTCATATCTGCAAAACTTTTGAAGCAGAATAATCAATCTTCTGGAAGAATATAAGGCCAATTCAAACAACAGCTTCACTAAATTGTCTAATGAGTTTAAAAAAATAAAGATACCATGAAAGAACTAAAGGAGAAACAAACACCAGGCTAGCAGAATTACAGAATATGAGAAATGAATGACAAATTCCCTGAAGAATTCCAAAAGTAGGAAAAGATGCTGGCAGAGTACCAGGAGATGAAAACCACACTGGAAGGGTTGCGCCTTAACACTAACTTAACTACCTTGTAACCTCAAGCACCACCTTGAAACTTCAGACTGTAACGTCTAGTGTCACTGCCTGGCGACTTAAACATAGCCACTCATAAGTATCTGTTACCATTTAGGGGAGACAAAGAAGCCAGAGTGGTGTATAAGAAAAAGTCTTCCTGTATCTGGGAGTCAAACTTGGGATATTAATTCCCCTGGGCCAGCGCAAGCACTAATAACACTGCCTCCTGCATTAGCCTTGGTTTCCTGCTTCTCGGTGTGTCTGTCTTGCAACACAATAAGACTCAAGATAGAGATCAGGCATGCTCGGTGGGACAGGTAATCCATACATAATAATCAATACTTTTAGTATTACCTTCATTTTATGGGTGAAAAAAATTAAAGTTTAGTAGTTAATTGGTGAAGACTTCTCAAATTCAGATTCACATTCTTTTTATCTCTTCCTTTTTTTTTTTTTTTTTTGATAGAACCGGAAATTGAACCCAGGCCTTCGCACCTAGCAGTTACATTGCCAGCCCTTCCTTGTATTTTTGTTTGGGAAAGAAACTTTAAGTCTCACAGGCTGGGCTCCAACTTATGATCTTCCTGCCTCAGCCTCCCAGAGTCCTGGGATTACAGGTGTGCGTCCCTCGCGATCGGTGATACAAAGCATCAGTCGTGTAGTGGACAACAGATTCCGTGCGAAGGCTGCGTGTGTCAGCTCAATTCTCTGATCTTTGTTTCCTCATCTATAAAATGAGCTGCTGGGGCAGCATGAACTTAAGCTCCATCCTTGGGGGCATGGATAAGGTAGAGACTGACTCAGTCAGGTAGGGAAGGGCCTCGAGCACCAAGTCAGCGTTTGGCTGCGTCTCACCAACAACACAGACTCCTCTACAGAGAAAAGACAGCAACCAGATTCCACAGCAGCTAGTGGGTTTCCCAGTCTCTATTTTCCAAAGACCCTGATGACAGCTTTCCCACAGCAGTCTCCCACCATCCTTCCAAGGCCAGGCAGGGTAGAGCGGGTGCCAGTGGGCTATGGTTGCTTCCCAACCTTCCTGACACCAGGGCCTGGTTGAGTCGATGACCATTCTCCCAAGGACCTGGGGTTGGGGGGTGAAGCTCCTCCTCCTGTCAGATCAGCAGCAGCTGACAGGGGCTGAGTGTCGCTCATCTGTCCCAGCGGCCAGGTCCTCCCAAGGCCACTGAGTGGCTCCGGTCTGCGGCCTGGAAGTTGGAGACCTCTG
>PVKB01008780.1:0-13129 GCA_004027205.1 Ctenodactylus gundi | reverse complement strand
GAAGTGAGTCAGAAGCAGAAGGTGAAATACCGAATGGTCTCTCTGATATGAGAAACCCAGATCACAACCATCTCATGGAACCTTAAACGAAAGACAAAGGGAAAGAAGGGGAAGGGGTGGGGGATAGGGGGTTGGAGGGAGGGAAGGGAGGGTAGGGGGAGGGACAAAGGGAGAGCGGGAAAGCCCTTGTCACTTTGATAAGGAAAGTATGTGCACAAAATGCTCAACTCCATTGTACATATCAAAAAAATGGGGGAAAAACACATATTAATGTGCAAAATTGAAGCAAGAATGACAGAAATAATAGACAAATAACCAACTACAAAATCAAGGCCGAAGTAAAAACACTTCCAATGAAGAGAAGTTCAAGACTTAAAGATTCACAGCAGAATTCTATCAAAAATTCAAGGAAGATATAATGCTAATCCTTAACAAACACTTTCAAAAAACTGAAAATAAAGGAAGATTGCCAATGCCAGCATAACTTTAATACCAAAACCAGGAAAGACCAAAAACAGTAAAAATGGAAAATAAAAATAAATTAAAAAGTCAATATTCCAAATGAATGTAAATGCAAAAAATTTAACAAAATATGTGCAAATAGAATGTAACATATCATGAAAAAGATTATACATCATGATTAAGTGGGTTTCTTCCCAGGGATGCAGGCATGGTTCCACATATGCAAATCAATAAATGTAATACACTAAATCAGGACTACAAAAAATTCTTAGGGGTCTTCCAGGTAGAGATAAGAAAGATAAGTAAGGCAAAGAAGCCAGAGGCAGGTATATGCTCAACAGGGAGGATATCTAAGCTGGCAGGAAATAAAAAAAATAGAAATAAAAAGAACATGGTCATCTAAGTAGATGCAGGAAAGCATTTGACAAAATTCAACATCTGTCTTGATAAGACCCTGAAGAAAATAGGAATAGAAGCCTCTTGCCTAATTGATCCAAGCCATCTATGAAACCCCTCTGTCAATGTCATTCTAAATGGAAGAAGGCAGAAAGCATTCACTTTAAAATCAGGAACAAGACACCGATGTCCACTGTCACCTCTTCTGTTGAACACAGTACTTGAAATTCTGGTCAGGCAATGTAATCAGACAAAAGAAAGAAATTAAAAATAACATGAATTGGAAGGGAAGAAACTTAGGAATAAACCTTTTGAAAGAGGTAAAAGATCTGTACAGAGAAAATTACAAAGCCGTGAAGAAAGACATAGACATGAACTATCAAAAATAGACAGATATCTCCTGCTCCTACATAGCTAGAAATAATACTGTCAAAGTGGCCATATTTCCAAAACTGATACACAGATTCAACACAATACCTATCAAATTACCAACAGCATTCTTAACAGCATGAAAAAAAAGCCTGTAAAATTTATATGAAACCAGAAAAGACCCAAATTTCCCAATCAATTCTAAGCAACAAGGGCAAACCTGGAGGAATCGCAACTTCAGACTTCCAAGTACACTGGAAAGCCACAGTGATTAAGTTGACACGGTACTGGCACAAGAACAAATAGGAAGATCAGCGAAAAGGAACTGAAGATAAAGAGACAAATTCAAGCAATCTCAGCCATCTGATTTCGGATAAATGGGTCTGTCTGCTGGAGAAAACACAATGCTTTCAACAAGTGGGCTGAGAAAATGGGATACCCATGTGTAAACGAATGAAATAATATCTTTATCTGTCACCATATACTAAAATTAGATAAAAATGGATCAAAGACCTGGATATCCAAACAGGAACCCTGAATCTGCTGGAAGGCAAAATAGCAAAACACTGGAAGACATAGGGACAGGACAGGATTTCATGAGCAGAAAGCCAGTGGCACAAGAAACAAGAGTCAATAAGTAGGAGTACATCAAAGTAAAAGGTTTCCGCTCAGCAAAGGAAACAAGCAACAGGTTGAAGAGACAGCTCACGGAATGAGAGAAAAGGTTGCCATTGATGCCTCTGACAGAGAGCTAATATCTAGAATATACAAAGAACTAGGAAAAAAAACCACTCAAAAATCAATCACTCCACTAAGAAATGGGCAAATAAAATGAAAAGAAACTTCTCAGAAGAGGAAGCGAAAAGGTCAACAAGCCTATGAAAAAGTGTTCAACATCTTTGGTCATGAGAAACATGCAAACCAAAGCAACATTTATATTTCAGCTCCCTCTCTCCATTCATAAATGGCTTACAGTAAGAACTCAAAAACAATTGCTGATAAGGCCTTGGGGAAAAGGGAATGCTTCAATACTGTTGATGGTACTGCAATTTGGTTCAACTACTATGGAAAGCAATGTGGAGTTTCCTTAAAAATCTGAGACTAGACATCCCATTTGACTGTTCTAGTTGGTGTTTCCCCAAAAGAGCTAAAGTCATAGTATCATAAAGACATGTGTATATCCAGGTTTATAACAGTACAATTCATAATAGCTAAATCTTAGAAACAAGTTCCATATCCATCAACAGAAGAATGGACAAAGACAACGTGGACTTTGTACGCGTGGAATACTATGCAACCATAAAGAGAGATGCGAAGCACTTGAAAGAAAATACGACTACCTTGAGTCAATACTTCTCAGTGAAATGGACCAAACACTAAGGATTTGGCATCAACTGATGTCTCTCAAATGAGATTGCCAAAAATAAATGCATAAAAGGATCTTAGTGTAAGGGAGAGGGAAGGAACAGAGGTGAGGGACTGCTAGGAAAAAGGAAGAGGCACTGAAAACGGAAGGGGAGGAAGTACGGGGGAAGGCAGAGAGGGAAAAAGAGGTCAAAACACAAATCCCCAACTGGTATGCTATTAACATATTAATAAATCTGTAGACCATGCAGATTCAAAAAATAAATGTTCAGGAAATAACATTTATCTTTGTTTTAATTTTAAGGTACAATGCCAATTGTTTTCTAAAAACTTACAGAGTAGGGATAGGGGTATGGCTCACTGATTAGAGTGCTCGCCCAACAAACTCAAGACACTGGGGTGGGTTCCCCAGCATCATACAAGTCAGGTGTAGCAAGGATTTCTAATCCCAGGACTCTGGAGGCTAAATCAGGAGGATTACTGTGAGTTTGAGGTCAGCCTGAGCTATATAGTGAACTTAGCACCAGCCTGGACTAGAGTGAGACCCTGTCTCAAAAACTTAATTAATTCAAATAAATAAAATAATGTGAAACAAATATACAGACTAAAGTATTAACTATGCTAGTCCATATTTTGGCTCTCATTGGTAATTTAGTATGATTGTTGAGTAAATAAAAATTGGATTGATGATTATAATATTGTATCATGTAGTTACTAAGTTTACCTCTTCATAACTTGAAAGTTTCAAGCAATACAATCTCAAAGTTGAAAGGTCAATTAGGGTCTCAATGAGTTCACAGCTTAACTAGATTGCATTCATGAATATGGCAAAACTAGAAGCACTTGAAAATAAATAAATCTTTTTTCATATCTTTTGACATTTATTGAATTTTCTGAGTAATAACTGTGTCAAATGTTTCAAACAACCTGAAAATTTCCAGCTTTACTGTCACCAGCCATAAGTAAAATTTCTCTTTTAATTAGATAAGCAGTGAATCTTAATTCTGTATGTTGATATTTCACAAACATATCTGATGACAAGTGTGCTTTGTGTCTGAGCTTTGTCTAATATTAATTAGGTATAAACGTTCTATTTGTAGTCAATGACAATTTTTTCTAGATGAAAAGATCTAAAAATTGTTCTTTAATTTTTAGAGATATATTAATGATATTGAAACTTATAAGTTTCTTAAATATGTAATATTATGGTAATTATACTGTGAGCCATAGATTCTAAACTTTATCTCAAAGGTAAAGAGTGAAATTAGTCATATACACAGTACGTCTGTAAGGAGGTACATTCTGTTCAAGTTTAATGATATAAATCTGGGTGAAAGTCTACAAGCTTGATCCTGCTATAATAATGTCCTTAGTCACCATAGTGCTGTGTTTGCCTTTGGTGTTCATAGTTCACATTTTCTTTATAAGGCTTAATAGTCGCTAATCACTTACTAGTCTCCAGGGATATAACCCCTGACAGGCAGCCTACGCAGTGTTAATAGGAGAGATAACAAGTCTCTGGTCACACTTTCAGGGTAAGGCTCAATATTTAACTTTCAAAAAAAGAGATTCATAGGCTTCCAGAAAATTTTTAAAAATTACTATTTTTTTTGTTATGGCCATACAGACTAACATCAGAATCGACGAAAGTTAGAAATGTAATATGCATGTTAATGTAATGGTAAATGAATATTTTACTGATTAAGTGTTTAAATATTTCTCTTTTCTAAAGTTTTTTACAATAATATTTTATAACAGAGTGTATGGTTGTAATTTTTAAGTCTTCAGTGTAGCTCTCAACAAATTGACTTCCAAAGCAAAACTAAACAAGACAAGCACGCAAACAAAACAAAGGTTTAAAACTTTGGCTTTGCTGAAGTGCTTTATGGTCTTACAAAAAAAAAATGGATATTCATTTAACTTAAGTAAATATAAATATTTGGATTATTTATAATTAGGTCAAATGCTGAGGACCTATGATTAAATGCTTTAGACTCTTACAACAATCTATGGCTCCTCATTTAGGTTAAGTAAATATAAATATTTGTATTATTTGTAATTAGGTTAAAAGGTGAGGACCTTTTGCTAAAAATAAATCTATGTGGTCTCTACTTCTTCAAACTCATAGTAATATATCAGAGTTCAATCTGTAACAAGGCTTGAATTATTTATCTGTTGTCAATAACACCTAGGTAAAATTATAAAGAAAAATATCTTACTTTTAGTTTAATTTGTAACTAAACTTAAGTTATTAATCTGTTCTCAGTAGCACTCAGGGTAAAACTAACTTTTAAAAAATCTTTACTTTTAATAATCTCTTGTCTTCTTCACTATATTGTATTGGGTTTAAATATTTAACAAAATAATAACAAATTAATTATTTAATAACAAAGTACTTAAATCTGTCTATGTTTAAGTATGAATGAAAATTATGTGGATATGTTATGTGTTTTATGTCTTTAAATTGTCTAAATGGTATATAATTAATTTAAAAATCTGAGCACTAATCACTGGGATGATTCAAAAAAATGGCTTTAGCCATTAAATACATTGTCTATGTTACGTCTCGTACATGTTGGCCTTGTCTGTATATGCCTTCTAAACAAAAACGATCAGGCTCAAGGGAATCATAAATTTCCACAGACAAAATTCCTGGGTTAATAAGTAATCGAAGTAATAATTATCCTAGTGCAACATTAATGCTTATAAATGTCATGTGATGACATCTCAGTTATCAGTTGCTAAGTTTAAACCTTCATGGATTCTAGATACTATTAACTGTATTTTCTAGATATTATTAAATGTATTTTCAAAGAATATTAATGTACCTAGAAGTTTAAATTTATTCTTAAACATTCAACTAAAAGGATATATATAATTAGATTAGCTAATTCTATCTACTGCTGTCAAACTTTTGATTACAAAAATTGCCCTAAGTTTTAAGTTTGGTTGGTTTTAAAATTTCTGCAAAAATTCTTTAACACATAAGTTATTAAACATATTATAAAAATTCCACATAAACCTATAGGCTAAACAATACTTTTTAAAAAAGCTAATGGTCTCTTCAAATCTCAACTTTTATAACCAAAAAAGGGGTAATTCAGAATATCTGTCCTCCCTAGTAATTGCAAAAAGACATATTAATTGTAAATTTTCACAAGTTTTTCAATTCACAAAGTTTATCTGCAGTAAAACGACCCGCTCACGACAGATCCAAGTCATGGGTTCTATACCATCATCCATCACAAGGACCTTGGTGGCTGGGACTCACTAAGTTACTAACATGGAGAAGAGGGGACATTTCCATTCTCTCTCCAGTAGATCCTCTTTGGATTCCAGGTAAAGCCATTTGCCCTAAGCACGTGACAATGTGAAAAACTCCCGAAAACCTCTCCTTGCCATGCTTACTCGCATAACCCCCTGTTTTTAAAAGATTCCAAGACTCTTCTTCTTTTTTTTAAATATAAAATGGATAGGTCATTCTGACCTTCAAGAAACTAATTTCTAAACTTATTTTTCTAAATTTCATTGATGAAAAAAATCCCTCAAAGGCATATTACCTTGGAGGCAGCTGTGTCCCGGCTTGGAGAACACCAGTAAGCCTTCTGGACTAAAAGCCAATTAAGCTGTGATGCTGGCTTTTGGTCTACAGGCACCACATGTGTTCCTTTAACAATTTGGTCTCATGGTATTGCAGACCGAGTCGGGTGGTCTAGGTTACCTTCAACTGGACTTTCACCAGTTGAGAACAAAGGGAATGGGAGCCTGGTGAATACAGCAAGGCAAAAGCAAAATTTATTAAGATGCAGAAGCAAAACGCAAAGCTCCCAGGTAACTGAGAGGGGTTTTACATAGGAAAAAAAAAAAAAAAAAAAAGGCTGGTGGCGGGGCACTGACTGCTTTCAGGTTTTTGTTTTTTGGGTTAAGGGCCTCCTTTTTGGTGTTTTCTCCTGCTCTTTGCTACTTTTCAAAATTTTGTGAATTCAGCTCTGTTTACGTGAGGCATGCAGTGGACTGGGAGAGTTCTGACTCTACGATGCATGCTTACCTTAACCGTGTGGTGGCCGTGGGAGGGCCTGACCCTGACTTTGGATCCTTTCTCCTACCTCGCTCCGCTGACCAGCTTTTTCTTTCTGACCTTAGCCCACCTAAAAGTTCTCCTGTAATAGGAACAACTCTAGCGATCACTCCACAGTGCTTGTGACTGAAACTAAAGTATTACAAATCTCTGAACCAAGCTCTGAAAACAATTGACCCAATTGCAAAAAGAAGCACAAAATGCAATTCTTAATCATTTAAATTATTTGGTTTGTTGGCTTAATGTTAAAAAGTAGTTTACTGGACTCTATACAAAATCTGTATAATTTTTGTACTTGGTGTATTTTTTTCTTTTTTCTTGTAGATCTAAAGTCCCTCTGCCACCTGTTCAGCCAGTCCATATGTGCAGAAGCCATGATGATCCACCTTCAGTACTCAGAATTTCAAGCCACCCTTGAACCATCTCCAGATGAATGCTTCAAAGTTAATTTTCTTTTATAATAGACTCTTCCTCATTGAATGGTGAAACAATTCCCCTATGTCAGTGTTCTTGACTCCAAAGTTGTTCCCTAAATACATTAAAAGTGCCTCCAACCAAAATTAATTTTACATGTTGATTGTATTCACTGATGATATTTTTAATGATGTTATATGCCTTAAAAAGAAAAACAGTGAAATGTTGAACTATAAGAGGTTAAGAACTAGGGTAGACCAAAGAATGCTGCTTTTGAGCAATGGCTTACAAACAACACACTGGGCACAGAACGCACTGGCCCATGGCTTGTCATTCATGTCACAGATAGCAAGGGCATGAGATGAATGATCTATGTTCCCCTCTTATCTACCATTTGCTTTGTGAGTAAAGTGTAGATAAGCAATGAAAGAATGTTATCACCTGTCTTAGTTGTTTACTCTTTGCTGGGACAAAACACATGACAATTTAAAGGAGGAAAGATGTATTTTGCTAACAACTTCAGAAGGTCTCACACAGTCCATTCATGGGCAGCTGACAATGGGCAAGGATGGAAGCACATGGCAGAGGCTTCAGAGCTGCTCAAGCTGTTGCAGAGAGAAGTCAAGAGAGGAAGGAAGAAGTTCATGTCTGGAAACCCAGGCAAGGCCAGATTCTTACCGAGAAGATGTAACAATGTTTCTTCTTCCTTCCTTTGTACAATTCAAGCTGCCAGTTAGACCCCTCACACTCAGCATGGGTGTCCCTCCTCCACTTCCTGGCCTACAAGTCAACAATACACACCTGAAAGCTCCGTCCTCCCTGGTCCCCCACAATCTCAATAAGTTGATACAATCCCTCCAGTTCAAGCCTCAAGCATCTACTGCATTCCAGCCAGGTCCCACCTTACAATCGGGCAAGGTTCCTCAGTTATCCCACTATATCCAAATACACGAAGTTCTTGGAGGGCTACTCCAGATCCAGCCATTTCATCAGTTTTTGATTATGTACTCCACCCAAAATCTAAACCCTCTCATGATTAACTGCTTAGTCTAATTCTGTGTTTGCCGTACACCCCCTTTTACTCCATAAATATGCTCCAACCAGGATGGCATCTTGGCTGCTCCCATCTTTAGGGATCAAGTCTCAGTGTTTGCTCTTTCAGCCTCTCACACCTCTAAAGACGAGCTTTGAGAAATCCTCCTATCCCTAGTCATTTGCAATCTGTGACACTCATAATTTTTCTTAATAGAAAATGAAGTAACAACTTAGATTTTTTTGCAGGATAATCAACATTTTCAGAGGCACATTTTAGAAAAAAAACCAAGCATTTAAATGTAACAGTCAACATATTGAGCCACAGAGATGAAAACATTCTGAAGTTTGCAGGAGCCTATGGAATGATGACCAAGATTAAGTGGTGTTAAGTAGTAAAATTTGTTAAACATATTTTTTGGGGGTGGTTTCCTGAGGGATGATATGTTTTAGATTGAATGAGTTGTAGATTACGCATAGTCAAAGCAGAGAATATTGCCCCAATGAATTGCCACAAAGAAGGATGCCTAGAGTAATTAAGAAGGATGGTGTGTGAGAGCTGAAATACTGAGTAACAATTGGTCCTTTTTTCTTGTACCTCTTCATTTAGTCACCAGAAACAATCTGTGCAGCTCAGTATTCCCTGCTGCCATTGCTCTGCCGGTGTGGTATTGGATATGCTGTTCATCTTGGTTCACTTTTCAGCAATTCAAGATTTTGGAAGATGTTATCTTCTCTAAAACCAAAACCAAAACAGAACCTTAAAGACTCACTATCAGCTAATTACACTTCAATGGTGTTTGCTCTTTCTCCAAATTTAGACTAAAAAAATTTATGAAACTTTAGAAAAAATTCTATACAGATTGCCTTCTAGGATAATGATACTCATTCTAATGGAAATCTTAGCCTGGTCAACTAAAGTTTTGGAAATTTACTCCATTAACAGAGATTTCACATTAGGGATTGAAATAAATCTAAGTGATTTCTGCCATTAAAATTAGAATGTAGGTGAAATGAAGGGTTGTTAAATATATTAGCTAGTCGATAAAATAATTTAAAGCTACTGGTTTGAAGGGAAATCAAAAACTGATTGGAAAAAATCAAAGGCCACTGAGGAGAGGAAAAAGTTTTAAGAAGTAATTGAAAAGATTTCTCGCTGTTCTGAATATCCAGATTAGAGAATAAATAAGAGGCTCCTAAGAAGTCATGTTCTCAAAAGCTACAATGTTTGAAGAGTGCAGAGAATAATTTAAAGGCAGTAATAGTAAGAATAGGCTTGATGTTATGATTGAAAGAGTTGGAGGAGCCAAATATTCTTTTCAAATTTCTTAGTGAAATTAGTGATGGTGCAAGATAAAAAGCAGAAAAAATAAATTCAGCTGTAAACATGGTGTGATCTTCATGTTATTTAGATGGGAAGATATAAATACCTTGAAGAAAGAAATGTTTCGCCATACCCTGTTCCATTGTGGATAATCTGCTTCTTTCACTCAAGCTTAATAAAGATGTGAGAACAATGTTTTTATCCCCATCTTTTATCTGAAGAAACTGAAGCTAGGGCCAAGAAAGAATGTTGAGATATTGGCTTTTAGGCTTCAAATTCCATGCACTCTCAATACATTAGGATCTTTTGGAAAAAGAGATACAGGGTGAAAGAAATGAGAAATGAATTACAATGCTATTCAATATTCAAAATTTTAAGGATAGATTTTTTTCCTACGCATCATTCAAAATAGAGAAGTAAAAATCAGTTAACAACTTTCTTACATGGTCTATCTATGAATAAAAAATTTTAAAATAAATTTCCCTGAAAATTGAAGAAGTAAAAATTTTTCATGACCAAGAATCCCTAAAGAAATTTGCAACCACTAGCCCAGCATTGCAGAAAATATTTGAAGGAATCATTGAGAGAGGCAGAGAGACAAGCAGCACCAAAAACCATGGAGGAAAGGAAACATCTAAAGAGAAAGTAACAAAAAAATAGATTGGTATTTTAATCATTTGAATGGTATCTTTCTAAAACAGTACCAATTTTCTCATAAATGTCTGTGATTCTTTCCCCATAATTATTATTTTAATAGTTTATGTTTGCAAAACATAATAATTATATTCAACATGGGGAACTGGTATAAAAATCTTTAAAATTATGCATGCATGAAGGTAAAATGGTAAACCAAATCTGGCAAAATATTAGTAATTAATGAAATGTGAGTAAATAATTTATGAAAGCTAACAAAATCTGAAATAACATGCCACTCTATTACTTTAAGTGTAGTATACTTATATGATATATATTTAACTTCATTTAATGTAGCAATTCGATATAGACTTAAACTTGTTTAATGTAGCAATTCACTCATTTAGTCTTGAATGTAAATTTATCCTAAGAAAACTAATGTAATGATAACCTGAGTGGCTTTTAAATGTACAAACATTTACCTTTCAGTATTCAGCTAAAGAATTTGAAATTTAACTTTTATATTTTTCTTTCTCACACTTTTTAGCCTTACAAATTTCATTGTAAGAGTTCTCTTTTTATGTGGACTGGTGGGTGAATAAACATTTTAAAAAATTAATGAATAATGTTATGGTTTGGATCTGGATTCTCTCTTAGAAGCCTCATGTATTGGATGTTGTGAAATGCCTATGGAACCATGTGCTTTTAAGAAGTGGAACCTGGTAGGAAGGGGCAGAATGCTGGGGCTTGACCTGGAAGAACGCATGCTAGCTCCATCTATCCTTGCACACTTGGCTTCCTGTCTGTCATGCTGTAAACAGCTTTTCTTCCTTCTGGACCTCTGCTATGTGCTTCCACCATTGCCAGCCACCATTAATGGACTGAGACCTTATGAAACTGTGAGCTAAAATATACTTTTCTTCCCTTAACTTGTGAGTGTTGAGTATTGTGTCTCAGAAATGAGAAAGTAACTAAGAAATTGGTAGCACAGAAGTGGGATTGTTGCTGTGACTTTACCCAACAATGTGGCTTAGAAGCTTTTGGAAATGATTTAAGGGAGAAGTTTGGAAAGGTTTGAAGATGCCAGCTTGAGAAGCCTTAAAATGCTACGAGCCAAACTTGATGGGAGATTCTGGTCAGAGCTCAGAAGATCAGAGTTTTGACAGAAGTGAAGATTAGAATGACCGGACTCAAGAAGTTTCAGGTGGGATGGAAGAATTTATTGACAATTGGTCTGGAAACTATGCATGCTATTCTTTGGCAAAAATCTATTTGCATTTTGTCCTTTTCCTGAGATTTTGGCTGAAACAGGTTAAGGGAGGTAGACTACTTAATCCAGCAGTGAAAACTTTGAGGCAGTGCTATTTCAGGCTTTCATGTGGGTACTACTCACAGCTTTTAGCCAGCTCAACTCTAAAAATTAGAAAAATACGGCAGAGAAAAAAAGATGTAAAAAATTGCAGTTTTGTCAGACTAAAGCAGATTGAAAAGGTGGGACAAAGACAGTATGACAAAAGAGATTTGCCTTAAATAGAAGCCGAGTACTTCATATCAGGACTATTAAGAAAGATGCCTTGAGAGTTTCTCAGGAATCAGCAAAAGCCTACCTTTCCCAGTTTAAGCATAGAAAAACAAAAGCGTTTGCCTTGAAAAGAGATTTTCCAGCACATCCTTGCAGGGCAACTAAGAAGGTGGATCGTGAAGTAGTTCAACTATCTGAGAACTCAGAGGTCACTGTGGCTGCCGCGGTCCTAGGGGGCAAGCCAGTGGCAGACCTTGACATTGTGCACATGATACTGGCCTCACAGGCACTCAGAATGCAAGAGTTGTGGGGTCAGAGTGGCTTCCACTCCGATTTCAGAAGGAGGCCTTGGAGGCCAGGCAGTGTGTCCCTAGGAAGGCACGTGTGAAGCTGAGAAGCCTAAGACACAGGGAGGACCCCAGAAATCTGGAGATGCAGGAACATGAATCATCTGCAGAGCAAAGCTATATATAGGCTCTAAGTGGAACCAGCCCCACAGTGAGGCCACGGAGGTTGCAGCCAGAGGCAATGCCATAGAACCTGGTATGCCCAAAGCCTGTGGAGCGTATACCTCACCACAGCTTGATGAGGCGCTGGACACAGACACACAGAATTTGATTAACTGCAGAATTTGGTGCTTGCTCTTCTGGTTTTTGTGTTTGCTTTGATTTGATTGTTTTCCATCCTATTCTTCTCCTTCGAAAGGAAATGTTTGCTTTGTGCCCTAATATGTTGGAGGTGTTAGGCTTTTCTTTGGTTTTCACAGGGGCTCACAAATAAAAGTTTGCTTTGAGTCTTAGAGTCGTTGGATTTGGACATTTTAGCAGCTCTGGAACTCTCAAGACGTTGTCAACTCATAGAGAAGAACTAAATACATTTTGCATAAGGAGGTGCACATGGGTTTTTGGGGGACAGAGGCAGAATGTGATGGTTTTGATCTAAATATTCCTAAAGGCCTTATATATTTGGATGTACAGAGTACACACGGAATCACATATTCTTAAGAGGTGAGGACTCATCAGAAAGGACACATCACTGGTACTTAAGCCAGAAAGGGACGAACACCGGGGCTTGAGCCAGAATGAGCAGGTAACTGAGATAGGACCTGGAAGGGTATATGGTAGCTCCACTCTTCCTCACTTGGCTTCCTATCTATCATGGCCTGAACAGCTTTCCTGTGTTGACCTCCACCATGTGCTTCTGCCACTGCCAGCTGCCCACAAATGGACTAAATCATTCTGAAACTGTGAGGCAAAAATAAATCTTTCCTCCCTTAAATTATAGACCTCTGAAATTCTGTCACAGCAATGAAAAAGTAACTATGACATACTGCAATGAAATTTTACAGAATGGAGTTCAAATGCCTAATGTTCTGACAGTGAAGAAATGATGCAATTAATGAAATATGGAAGAAAAGTAGAATAAGCCCATGACACCTCACTATAATCATCAAAGATTTGCTGAAGCCGTCCCATCAGGCAGTAGAATATTGACCCGACCCGCGGGCCTTAGTTATTCGGGGGCCGCGAGGGGA
>PVKB01008779.1:0-13130 GCA_004027205.1 Ctenodactylus gundi | reverse complement strand
ACTTACCAGTATCTACCTTACTGGTAGCACACCACTTCCTGTGTAATTCCAGCAGTAGTGATCATGTCTCCTGTCTTGCTGTTCATGCTAAGGTGAACACATTTGAAGTTTTGCATCTATTACACGGACCACACTACATTGCTGTTACCTTTAGATAAACAGTCGCGAATATTTTAAAGATGTTGAACGATATGAAAAGCTTGCATATTCCCCTGTATCATTACCAGTTTTGGTGGTCTCTCTTCCTTTGTTGAGGTCAATGTTTTTAACTGACTTTCTCTCATTTCTCCTGGAGAGCTGCCCTTCATACTTCTAGGAATGTGGGTATTCTGCTGATGAACTCACCCGAATCTTGTGCGTGTGTGTCAGTCTTTATTTTACCATCGTTATTAGGTGATGTTTTGCCTTGTATTTTATAGACCCCTTCTGCAGAGTTCTACAGATGTTGCTTGTCTGTGTTCTTTCTTGCTTTGTTTTTTAAGAGAAATGTCTCTGTTCTTTTGTTCCTCTGAATGTGATGGCTCTTTTCTCCTTCACTGCTTATGAGGGGTCTGTTCACTTTTTAAAAATTTCATTATAGTTTTCCTTCATTGTAGTTGTTGTCCTTTTTCCAGTTTTTCTTCTTAACATGCCACCAATTTCAACTGAATGTCTTTTATCCTCATCACTGATCACAATATCCAACTCTTGTTTTTTTTTTTTAATATGCCTTGTAATGTTTTACCGAATTCCAGCCATTATGAATTTGGCTTGTCGTTTGTTAGGGTTTTTTTTTAATGTAAGTACTTATTAGCTTCACCTAGGGTTGCAGTTAACTTATTTAGAGAGTGTTGATTCTACTAGTTGATGTTTTTATGACTTGCTGGGTTGTAGGGGGGTAGGATTTGCTCCAAATATCTTTACTAAAGATTCTATATACTGATTTTCATTTTCCTGCCAATGACGTATTGGAGTTCCTTTTTCTCTCCTCTAGCACTTCGTTTGCTTTGGGTCAGTAATAACCATTCCAACCTGAGCTGAGACAATAAATCATTGTAGTTTGATTTGAATTTCCCTTTGGCCAACAGAAAACTGAAAATAGACTTTCTATGTGACTTGCACTTCCGTGTCCAGATAGATATCCATGAAGTGACGTCGGCGCACCAGAGGGACGCTTTCACACCTCTGATCTGTGGAGAACTACGCACAGTAGCTAGGGACAGAATCAGGTCAGGCGGCCATCAGGGAATGAACAAATAAGGAAAATGTGGCTTATATACTTATCACGTGACCCAAAGGAAGAATGAATTCCTAATATTTTCAGTAAAATAGATGACCTGAAGAACAATATGGTACATGAAATAAAGTGGGCACAGAAAGACAGATACCGTTATGTTTTCCCTCCTCTGTGAGGCCTAAAACATCAGTCTGAGTATAGAATGCTGATTGCTAAAGGCTGTGGTGGATCGTCACGCCAGATCGGATGATGAGCACCAGACCAATCACATAGCAGTAATGAGATCTAGCCTGTGACTGTGACACTTAGTAGTCACTTAGTATTTTCCAAATAATTGCAAGGGGGATGTTCAAAGGCTTGAAGTAAAGAGTACAGAGGGAGCAGATCACCTTAATTTGATAACTACATCTTATATGTTTATGTTATCACATTGTACCTCCTTAATATGTACAATTGATGCTTGTTAGTCAAAATATAATAAAAATTCAAATAGTTCTGATCTTTCGGCAGATTGTTTAATTTTTCTTTTCTCATTAGTCTTCCATTTTTTTTTCTTTATGTGGTTTTCATTATTTCTCTCTGAGTTTTTTCCATCTCATCTGTATGAGAAAGAGGATTGTGTTTGATGTTTATTCTACTCTGCCTACTGGCATATAGATTAACTATCTTCTGGACTCAGTTTGAAGCCTCCCATCTGTGAGGTGTTCTCCTGATGGTCTTGTGACCCAGGAATGTTAGGCTTCTTTTTATTTCTATCACGTTGTCCTCTACTCCTTTAATCCGGGGCGGCACATGGACAAATGCTGATTTCTTGTTCATAATTGTCCTGGTTCTGATTCTTCACTCATCCCTTTGCTAGTGATGACTTCGCAGCTGAACAGGCCTTCCCAGTGCTGCCACCCCTCCCCTCTGCTCTTCATAGCATCTGGAGTGTGGGCTGCTTTTCATTTTGTGTGGAAAAATGACCCGGGTGAGGAAGGATTTGACATGATGCTAGACCTACAGAGTGTTACCTAAAAGGCAGAGAGAGGGAGAGAGGGAGAGAGGGAGAGAGAGAGAGAGAGAGAGGGCGCCTTTTGGTCTCCATAACACTAATCTCTCATGTCTGATTCAGTGAATATTAAATAGGTCAAATGACCATCAAAATGTGACATTTTTAAGGCACTGTCTCTGTACTCTATCAAACTTTTTATTTTTATTTGTTTGTTACTATTTTGAGGCACAGTCTCACTGTGTAGTCCGGGCTCATCCTGAACTCACTAGATAGCCCAGGCTGACCTCAAGATCATGGCAGTTCTCCTGCCTCAACATCCCAAATGCTGGGATTATGGGCATAAACCATCACACCTGGCATATCCATACATCAGACTCAATATACTTCCTTCTCAAGCCTGCATATTAATTTTACCCTGGAAGTCCATATATTTCGTAAACAGATGAGATTTTGAGTCTCAGCGTTTTCATTGATTGGCTCTTGGCCCATGGCACGCATCTCAGTGACATTCAATTTTAGGATGAGGAATTACTGAGAGGGTTGAATTAGATAAAAATCTGCAAAGTGTGTAGCATAATGTGAGTAAATAGTAAGATTTTGTTAGCCTTTATTGGCTATGAGTACACAGTCTTCATTTTGCAAGATTCACATTACATTGAGACCTTGTATTCTTGGTGTGATGGTGTGTGATGGTGTGTTTTTGTATTTTTTTCAGCTCCAGTGCAGACTCAATTCAGTATGGGGGATAAGTCAACATTATACCTTACCTTTAACTAGTTCAATAGATTGTGAACTTTAACACTTGTAAGTTCAATTGATGCATGTGTGTTGTTGATTTTGTTGTTTTTGCTGTTATTCTGAAATCATTTACCTTCATGCGAGGAAATTGAAGATGTGGATGTTGATTATAAGAAGAGAAATCCTTATTCAATTAGTGCCTTTGTTTTTTTAGTTTATTGTTTTTCTTCTATTTTAGCTTTATTCTGACCTAGTCTTGTGGTACAATTCAGTGTGTTTGATATTAATCATTTGAAAGAGTATCAATAGAAATAATGTTATTTGGCCAGATTTTTTTTTAAAAAAAACCAGAAAGTGGAAAGGCTACAATGAAGTATTTTCCTGTAATTTCCTGATTCTCAAATATTCTAGGAATAATGTAGTCTTTCCTACTGCATGTTTTACTCCATTTATCCCACAGCCTCATTTCAGGTCCCACCAGAATTCCCGCTGAGGACCCTAATTTCCAAGATACAAAGTTCCTCCCAGTGCCACCCTGTCAGTACCAAAGAAGGTTGGTCTGTAGGACTTTTGGCTCTGGCAGATGATGCCCGGAAATGTGTAGGTCAAGAACAGGAGTAGAAAAGAAGTTGGAGTATTTCTCCTGCAACTACCAAGAGCCCCAGAGCAAGATCAAGCTCAGCTGTTATCCAGGATGCTCAGTGTTTCTGTTCTAATACCTAGGTCTTCGATCCACTTTGATTTGATTTTGGTACTTGATGATAGGTATGTGTCTAGGTTCATTCTTCTGAACAGGGATAACCAATTCTCTCAGTGGTATTTTTTTTTTTTTTTGAAGAGTCCACCCTTTTTCCAGTGTATGTTTTTGGCCTCTTTGTCAAAGATCAGGTATCTGGGGGTATTTGAGATTGTCCCTGCCTCCTTAGTTCTGTCTGTTTTTGTGTCATACCATTTTTAATCACTTTTGCGTTGTTATAAAACTTGATGTCTGGAATGGTAATGCTACCTGCTTTTTTCTTGTTACTCAGGATGGTGCTGGCTATTCTGTGTCCCTTTTCTTTCCAGATGAGTTTAAGGATTTCTTTTATGTTCTGTGAAAAAAGTTGTTCATATTTTGTTTGGAATTGCGTTGAATCTCTGTATCAGTTTTGACAGTACGGCCATTTTGACTATATTCATTCTGCCTATCCAAGAACAGGGAAAGTCTTTTGTGAATGATAAAGTTGATGATACAATGGATAGTGATTTCATCAAAGTTGATTGAATATATATTTCTTTTCATATAAGTGCAGTTCAGTGACGAGCAATCAAGCCCTTCAGGGCTTGTAATTGCTTGGTGGTTTCCTAAACACAGAAACACTTGCCCTCGATTTCTAGCCTCGTTGCTCACATTGCAGAAAATCATTTCGTGATTCAGAGTGGCCGCTGTAGCTCTGGCTCTTGTATCCGCCTCCCATGCTTCCGGAAGTGGGAAGAGTGGTCAAGAACACAAAGACATCTCTTCATGGCAAGGGAAACAGAAGAAGCGCCACGTTCCTCTTCCCCATTTCAGTATCTTACTAAGGGAAAATAGGGAGGGCCTTAGAGCCCTCAGTCGTGCACATAGCTGAAATATCAGAGTTCATTTGCAGAAAAATAAAAGAGGAGTGGGAATGGGAACTGACATACCCTGTGTAGGACGTCTTCTCAGTGGTGTTTGGGAGCATCAGTATCTCACAGAGGTTCCGTTGGGGAAATGAAACTCAAGTGTGTTGCTCTCTGCTGCAGTCTGTTTGAATGATTGTTCATAAACAGCTTTCCCAGACTTTTATATTGGCTGCATTTGTTTTCCTGGTAATAGGCAACGTTTTGGTGTTTAAGCAAAAAGCCCTTAAAATCCAACTCGACTTCATGTGGCTAACCATGTTGACCAAAAGAGGCTTTCAGTGTACCAAAGATTGGCAGGTGCATTACAGCTGCTTTTACTTTAAAATTTATACCCAAGGAAGGTCGGGTTTCTGCCTGCCTTTGATTTGTTTTTAATATAGACATGGAACCCCAAGCGTGGAGGTGATGGCTTTGGTGTGCTCTTATAACAGATGTCTTTGGGGGAAGTAGGTGCATCGTACGGCAAGTGGAACAAAGAAATTGCAAGGGCACCACCACCTCTGCATCCCAAACAGTGACTCCAGGGCTGCTGCTAAAATTCAGGGAGCTTCAGATTGATTATAGATGAACACAAATGTCGTTTTTATTCTTAACAATCACAAGGCTTTTAACACTGTATACATCTTGGGTCACTATGCCTGTGGTTTATGCAGCTGGAAGCAAATAGGATGGTTCCCACATTCTAGCTTCCTGTAAGCTGCAAATACAAAGAGTCTGCTGACCCTTTCTTTCTTTATTCCTCCTCCTCCTCCTCCTCCTCCTCCTCCTCTCTTCTACTTCTTCTTCTTCACCTGGCATTTGCTGCAATAATGCACTCTACCCTTGATCTTGGGTGCCCTTCTTTCTCTTAAACCAGCCTCAACAATTGTCATTCATCATAGTTATTTTATTAAGAGTTGGGTAAAAATTCCAAAATTACCTCTCTCACTCTCTCTTTCTCTCTCTCTCTCTCGTGTTTCCAGATTTCACAAAAATCATCAGGGAGCCTTCACAACAGGCTCCTAATAGGAAAGTCTCTGTGTAGGAAAATCCATGAACTGGGGTGACTTCAGAGTTAAATTAAATTTTATGGCTGTAGAAATGCCTTGCTTGGTTTTCACCGCCATTATAAAGCCAGAAAATAATTTCGGATTCAGTTTGCACAAAGGATCAGCCTGGATTGATGCGGGCTTTTTGTTAGTGTCAAGGAAATATTTGCATCTGCACATTGGTATGTAGTAAAATAGGCCATAAAAGATTCGATCAATTTTCTATTAAAAGAAAGAAGGCCAGTGTCGCTGGGTAGGGTGGGGGCTTTTCTCACTTGTCTATCGGGACACTTTGGCAGTTTTATATGAGCTGCAGAAGGCACTGGGTGGTGTGCTGTTGTCAGGCTTTGGAGATACGCACACATAGGCAAATGCATATATGTTAATGTAAGACACACGTAAGGAAAGATGTATGCTCCAGGCATGTATGTAGCAAGCATGTACCAAGCCACAAAAAACCCTGTACTGTCACACACGCACATAGACACACACACACACACACACACACACACACACACACCTCTATTCAAGTGTGCTAATGCAATCATATAGTGAAAAAATACACACCCAGATGTAAGGATCACTGACACAAGGACACAGCCAGGGCGGACAGCTGTAGGGACTCACATAAGTAAGATGAAGGCTCATGTACTGGGGAGCCAGGCACTCAGGCCCGGAGACACAGGAAAACGTGAGATGAAAATGTGTGCACATGCGGACAGAAGCACACAAACACACCTACATATGGGGAAAAGCATGTGAAATGAGACCCAGAGGGAATGCCAGATGAATTCACAAGGATTCTCACTGCAGAACAGACACCACGGGACACGCACTGACTGCAGGAGCCGGTTGCGGAGGACTCCGCCCCTTCCCGGGCATTTGGCTGCTGGTCTTTGCCCTGTGTAACCATAGCCGTGTTCTGAACGGGGTCCAGTGACGTTGCTGCTATGTGTACAGGCTTCTCATTGGCTTTTCTTTTTCCTTTCCTTATTCTGTTTTGGTGATTTTGAAAACTGCTGTCTTTCCAATTATCTTCCATGTGTAACTCTTTCAGTTAAGGTTTCTCTCTTGCTTTTAAAGCATTAGGACACCTACCTTCCTAACCTGTAGCCCATCTCAGCCCTTTAAATCAGTTGCTATTTGAGGTGTATTGTGACTGGGTACAAGACATTCTTCTCAAACCACAGAATAACAAAAAGTCCATTGAACATCTTCTGCATCTCAGATGTTATCACTATTATAGATGCACTGGTTCCAAATGGTTCTTTTCATCCTCGAAGAACTTTTATCCATATCCCTCATCCCTTCCTCCTTCCTTTTCCCTTGGTTTTTCCAGCTCTTTGTCTGGTGGTTTAACCACTGTCCCGTCACTAGGACAGACTACTCAACAACTGCAAGTGAAAAGAGCAGGAGTTTATTTTCGCTCACAGTGGGGAGGGGCTTGGTGTGCAGCTGGAGGCCCGGGGGCAGAAATGGCATCCTGGAAGAGCGTCTTGGAAGAGCGCTGCTCATCCCCCTCAGCCGGAAGCAGAGAGGGAGGAAGGAGCTATGACAAGAGCACACCCTTTTGGGTCATGCCACCGTTGATGAATCTCATGCCACCCCTGACTTTGACACTGTCCCAAAGCCCTGCATCTAAGCACGTGAGACTCTTTGGAGCCATTTCAGATTGAAACCATAGTAAATTTAATGTGCTTCCTCTTCTTGCAAGTATTTCCTGTTTGTATAATTTTGGCAGTCACGACTCCAGCCTTTCCCCTATAGAGCCTTCTTTAATAATGCTGAGGTGAGCAGCTATGTGGCCTTTTTCTCTTGTGATCAAATTGCATTTCTTCTGTTTCCCTTCACCTTAGAAAAATCCCATGTCCTTTGAAGTCTCATTTACTTTCATTTCAAGGCCTAGTTAGTATTCTATGTCATCTTGTTCATGTAATAAAGAGCACATAGCTGAGTGCGTAATTTCAGTCTCTCCGTTTCAACACGCAATGTCCTCTTCCTGACTGGATTGTAATCTTCCCCAAAGCAGGAACTCTGCAGAGCTCCTATCCTTGCCTGACATCGGCAAAGCTCCCGCCATCGTTGGCACACTTTTGAGCTCTCCACGCCCTCACTCGAGCACACCTTATTCCTGCCACTTCATCTGTGACACGCAAGGCTACATCTCCCATCCCAGCCAGCATTCTGATCTCCAGTCGTATGCTTCCGATGTTGCCGTACTTGAAGCCACCTTAGGTCACAAGGATTGTTGGTTTCAACTTGGAAGCTATGAACAAGACCTTTTGACTCCATGATCTTTCCTTAAGACTGTTCCTCTTTTTTTTTTTTAACTCTTGTTAATGACTCATTGATCTGTCATGCACACAGTTAGAGTGTCAGGCCTTTCTTTCTATCATCCAGTCTCTTCTGTTCCCTCCTTAAATGTTTGGGGCTTTAGGACAGACCTTCCTGTGGCCTTGGTACCCACCCTTCTACCATGCCGTCCCCATGAGCACAGTTATCATCTAGGCTCTCCCCCGAGTGGTTCAGCCACGTGCAGTGATTGGCCTCTGGATTTTTCCCGCTTTCTGTTATCCTTCCTCCAATCAGTCCATCCGCTTCTCCTGCTAGACTCATCATCTTGATAGACAGTGTGAGCATGGCATGGCTGTTAACAGATATTTAAAGACTTAGAGTGATTCAGGCAAGAATCCAAACTCCGTTAGCAGCCATGACTCTTCTAATGTTTCCTCGATCTACCACCTGTGCTGTGCCACCTTACCCCCTGCTTTCCCGTCCTCTAAATGCCCGGCACATCACATCTCTGCACATCTGCCAGCAGTGTCTCCTTGCTGAAAGGCCTTTCTTTACTTCTCTCTGTAAGAAACACTCCGTATATCCTCCAGGACTGCGTTCTGGAGGACTTCGCTTCCTGTCAGGGGAACATTAAAAAATTTCGTAACTTTCATAGCAACTCTGCAGGATAGCATTTATTATGTAGCTAGCTCTTCACCTGTGTCTTTCTAATTGTACCTGTGAGTATGTAGACAGCAGATACTGTGTCTGATGCAACAAGGTCTCCCACTGCAATTCCGGGTGCTGAGTGAAGCTAGGAGCGGTTAATGAAAGTCTCTGCTCAGTTACTTGGACTCTCAATTCTGTAACTTTTCCACAGACAACACTGCACATTGACTCAGCAGAGGGGAAAGAGTGATATGACCTAGTGACCACCTGATATCAATACTGTCTGACACGTAGCATTTCATTTGATCATTACAACTGTGAGACATTGTTGCAATTTTGTTCCTTCTCCGAGTGAGATGTAAGAAGTCTGGAGACATTAAGGGTGTGACCCATTGAATCTCTGCTTTGTTTTGCCCCGGGGTGAACCATAGGCTTTCATAACAGGACTTGAAAGGTGTTCGTAAAGTGTTGCTTCTGCATCTGACTTGAAAAACTCGAGATTAAAGCATTCTAAACCGATTTCTTCCTTGAAGGGGCCCTCAGCACCTTCAGTGCAATAAAACGAATCAACAACTTTGTGCCACCCAGTACTTTCCACGTGTATTTGGCTTCTCAACAGTTTTCTTGAGTTTCTCATGCAGAACACCTTGGGAAATGGAATATTATACCCACGTTCAATGTCTTAGTCACTTTCTGGTGATGGATAAACAATCCTGACGCTCACAATTTATGGGAGTACAGGCTTATTGGAGCATATGGTTCAAAGGGCTTGGGCCTTGTATGGTCAGCTGGTGACGGTGGAAGGGCATGGCACAATGGCCTGGTGGAGGACTGATGCTTATGGCATTGCAGCAGGAAGCAGTGATTGGGGAGAATTTGGGGCAAGAATATGTCTTTCCAGGTAGAACTTTCAGTGACCCTTTTCTCCCAACTAGGTCCCCGTCGCTTAACATCAATCAGACAAACCATATGATCCAATTAACTTCCATAATATAGTCACTTTCCAAATGCATGAGGTTTGGGAGAGATATTTCAGATCTTAAACATAATATGCTGTGTTTACATATTTTGTGATAGTTTGCACCCCTTCCCGTAGGTTGCCTAAATCTATGTGTCCTTACCTACTGCTCATCTTGTGGTCTGCTTTTGGGCAGAAGTTGTTGGCACATTACTTCCGACGACCCTGGGGACTGTCCTGCCTCTTATATGCTTCTCCTTGCTCTCCGCAGAGAAAAAGGAGATAAAAATATGTGCTTTCTGTTCCTTCTTTATTTCTCTTTTCCCTCTGGCAAAGAAGGCAGAGAAGCAAATGCTTGGATTGAGCCTGTTGAACTCTGACCCTGGCTGTCGCCATCTGTCTCTGGGCTTCTGCTTTCTTACGTGCTTGGTCTGGACTGAGTCATGTGGCATTGCCTGCACCTTCTGCACTCTCCAGGACAAGCTTATTTATTTCTGTCTCCAGCTGAGAGCAGCAACAAGGCATTCCCTGATCCCCCTGGTGATTTCCTGAGCTCAGTGATTCCTGCTTCTGTTGACCTGCTTCACAGCTGGTGGCATAGCTACTGACCTGGATTTGCTCATCTTAGCTCAAAGGACATAGCAGCTCAGAAGATCTAAGTGTCTGACAACATGAAAACTCCATTTCTTTCAACAACAACAACAACACACACACACACACACACACACACACACACACACACAGAGAGAGAGAGAGAGAGAGAGAGAGAGAGAGAGAGAGAGAGAGAGCGAGAGCGAGCAGTTCTGGAGTCAGAGAGAAGTCTGTTCCACTTCTAGCTCCAGAAGTCCAAATTCTGGTTCTTTCGAGGATAGCTAAGGCAAGTCACTATACATAGCCTCCCTATTCTTCCCTGAACACTAACAATAAATAGTGTTACCTACTCCTGTAAATGTTGAAAGAATTAAGAAAGTGTAGTATCTAGCATTTAGCAGCAACCTTTTAAATGTGCACTACACTTACCTTAGTAGCATTTTTCAGTTAGCCGTTGATTGTTTTGGGTAATGTGCTTAGTGCTTATTTTATCAATTCTCAGATTCTTCCCAATGAATGCTGTTATATTTCTGTTTTTTTTTTTTAAACTTCAGTAGAAGAAACTTGAGCTTGGCATAGTCCCACATTCTTCTGATCAGACTACTCTGGAAGACTGAGGTTAAAAATTATAAATAGCTGAAAGTGTAGCTCACAGTGAAGACCCTACTTTCAGTCTTCAGTACCATCAGAGAAGGGGGGGGGTGCGGAGAAAGAATCTCAGGAGGAATTAGAATCTCTTGAACTTTTCTGTGAAGAGTTTGCAGATTATCTAGGGAAACTAATTATAAACATAAGAAAAGGATACCAATGGAATGCTATAGGCAGTGTTTTAATTATTTCCAAAGAAAGAAGAGAGCTATCTTTGTCAATAAACAACTAAGTTTTAGACAAACCCGGGCGTAGTAAAGTTTACAGGCTCACATGATGAATGAGTAAACCAATAATATTTGAAAAAAATAGAATATATATGTGTTACTTAGAGACAGAGCCAGTAGAACTCATATTTTTCATTCTTAGGAGCCCTTTAGAGTCATTGAATTTACTGAAGACTTCAGAAGGCTTTTGATTTATAGGTCATATCTATTAATGTGTGTAATATTCAAAATGCATTAGAAATATTTTATTGATCACTTTAAGAAAAGTAAAATCAATGTCTAGTATAAATAGCAATCTTAATTAAATATAAGTTGTTTTCAAAATCACCCCCCCACACAACACCCCACCAATGTAACTGAGAAAAGGCAATATGTTTCCATATTATTTTTTGAGGTTAAAGCACACAATGTAAAATCTACCCTCTTAACATTTTAAAAATGTATTTTAAAAGAATTTGGGAATTTAAAAATTGTATTATATATGCAATTTTCACTTTCTTCTTGCCTAATAATTATATATTATAATTTTTTGTTTATTCATGAATTTCAAATTCTATGAGACATTAGAGACATGGGATTTGGGGACTCAATGAACATCTCCTCCTGATCCTTTTTTCAGAGGTTCACCTATTTCCTAGCTGATAATTGCCCCTTTCTATGCTTAATGTGTTGAAAGCTGAGATTTATTTGAATTTTTTTGATTATTGTTTACTTTTTTACTGGTATGTTTTGCTGCCTTCTCCATGCATAAAATTGATCAAATTATGACTTTCAAATAATAAAGCAGAATTTCAATGAAAAATAAATAAAAGGATTCAGCAGCTTTTTGCTAAATAAAATCAAAGTATGGCTACAGGTGGAGAGGAAATACCCAAGGTTTCGTTCGGCTTTACATTTATTTACGTCTGTCTGTCTGTCTGTCTAGCTATCATGTATAGCATAAACATAAAACCCATCTGGTTGTCTTAGGGTACCAGGTAAACCAGACAATCAATCCGTATTCATTAAATGGGATCCTCTCTGCAAAACAGGTATAGATAGGAATTCACGGTTTTCTTGGGTGTTTCCCCAAATCTCCTCTTTCTTCAGTATTTCTAGTCTTGTATTTTCCTTCTTATAAGGAATTGACATTCTGGCTTTGAATCCCCAATTTTTTTCTGGAATTGGAAACTGTACCCGGGGCCTTTTACACTGAGCTCCATCCCCAATCCCTTCTTTATTTTTTGAGGTAAGAGTTCACTAAGTTGCAAGGATGCCCAGATTGGGCTGAATGGCAATCCTCCCGCTTCCGTAGCCCAAAGTTCTGGCATTATATGCAAGTGCCACCACACTCGCCTGTCATTCTTCGATTTTTGCTACTTGCCCATATCAGTTCTTCAAAAATATTATTTTCCATGATTCATGATATTATTTTATAACAGAAGATAAAAGATATACATATCATCACACAGTTGAAGTCCGTGGTTATTTAACAAGAAAGAAAAATGAAAAAAATTCACTTACGTAGAGGATTCTATCCATTATATGTTACGTATTTTATGTCTTTCCAAGGCGTAACTTCTCATGCTAGAATACAGATTTCATTCCTGAATGTGTATTATGTCTTCCTATTCTGCAACGTAGGAAACTTTTCTGACATCCAGCAAATGAAATAAATGCTGTCCCAGATAACAGTGGTGCAATAGCAGTTTTCTGAATGTCGTTTCAAGGTGTTGCTGAGATCTTTGGCTGTCATGCAGTCAGTCATCCGACTTTGTTCTTGGACATCACCTTCGTCATCATCAGCCAACGTCCTTCCTTCCCACTATACTAGGGGGTCAAAGAACCCGGTTACCAGCTCCCTTATCTCTGCCTGCCAGACCACAGACTCTGGAGAAGTGCAGTGTCACCCATAGCAACACCAAACACCCACAGCCACTGCTTCTCGTCATCCTGTGGGACGTACTGTCCTAAGGGCTCCACAGCTGCCATTGGCTTCAAGGGCGCATTGCAAGAGAGTGCCTGCTGGAAGCTCTAACACATTCTTAGTGTGAACGATTTTGCTTTGTTGGAAACTGTAAGCACAGTGCTGTGTAGGGGATCTCCAGGTGTTGGTCATTGTGTGTGGCTGAGTCTTTGTACCACCACAAGGCGATTCTCC
>PVKB01008778.1:0-13138 GCA_004027205.1 Ctenodactylus gundi | reverse complement strand
CTGTCTCACCTTCGTCTCTCGGAATCAGCCAAGGAAGAGACCCCTGCAGGTGGTGGCACCAGTATCCTCCGTCAGGTCCAGCCCTGCGGCGCACACATCTTACCTGAGCTGTGGGGACGCCCAAGTCCCTCACCAAAAGCAGCCTCCCACGTGCTGTCCTCTGCACCCCTCAGGCCTGGGCTCCCTCCGGGTCCTCACCGCGTGGCTCCACACACTGTGGCCTTGCAAGGCAGAAGATAAACAGCTTCACCAACCACGCGGTGAGACAAACCGGCCCCATGTCAGGACAGCTATGCCCCTGTTCTCAAGCTACCACTAAGGGTCACCTGTCTGGCCTCTCGAGGACGAGGTCTACAGAGCTATGTGTGCTGGGCGTGTGG
Source organism: Ctenodactylus gundi (assembly GCA_004027205.1). Classification (NCBI taxonomy): domain Eukaryota; kingdom Metazoa; phylum Chordata; class Mammalia; order Rodentia; family Ctenodactylidae; genus Ctenodactylus; species Ctenodactylus gundi. The sequence goes on along the minus strand of PVKB01008778.1, from coordinate 12,758 downwards.
CCCAAACTCTGTGCCTCACACAGCCTCCCTGAGCCGGTCACCTTCCAAAGTGATCACTGCCCTGGCAGCGTGGAGTGTGTAACAGTCACAGTCATCCCCACAATCAGGCTGCTGGAGGGAATGAAACAGGAAGCATAGGACACATTGGTTCTGGATCCCTGAGGGCAGAGGCAGTGGCCTCGAATGTCACTCAGACACTGAGCCGGGAGAGTAGGAGAGGCAAGTGCTGTTTTCTATAAACTGGCCAAGAAGAAATGTTTCTGCTGGACGATCTGAACATTGTGTCCTGTGGAACCCACAACAGGAGGACCAGGAGGTCACTCTCGGCCTACCTATGCAAGAGGGCTTCCTGTGGAAAAGAAACTTCCCTGCCATGGTCAACAAGTTGGCCCCTAGGACCCAATGCATAATGGCGATAGTTCTTCCTGAATTCAAGAAACACAGGATTCCTATTTCACACATAGAAATGAAAACAGAATAAAGAAAAGATACACCTCTCTCTGGGAATTTATTCTACCTTTGATTCTGATAATATGAAGCACGCAGGAAAGGAACCCTCCACTAATATTTCTATGAGCAGACCCGGGAGCCTAAGATGAGGAGGGCCCAGGGCTCACTTCCTGCCCCGAACAGGAGCAGAAGGACTGAGTACAAGTGTCATCTCAGACTCAGTTAACCAACCTTTCGGGCAAGGGGCGTCACTGGGGCTCCTGGCCTAGGGTGTAACTGAGGTGTTAGAGCCCATGTTTAGCCTTTGCAACATCCTGGGTTCCAATCCCCAGCACCACACAGGTTAGCTGGGAGTGGTGGTGAGCAGCTGGAATCTTAGCAGTCAGAGGCTGAGGCAGGAAGATTGCCATGTGTTTGAGGGCAGCCTGGGCTACATAGTGAGTTCAGGACCACCACCAACTACTGAGTGAGATCTTGTCTCAAAACTCAAACGAAAAGCAAAACCACAAAAAGCCAAAGGAAAGAAACTAAGTCCTAAAAGTTCTTATTAACAGAGATGCGAAAGGGTATGGAAGGTTTATCCAGTGCCCCAGCTACACACACACTGCACATGCTCGCAACCTCCAGCTTGTCCTTTTGTAAAATCACCCCAGAGTTGGTGCTCCATCCTGAAGGTTCTTCATACAATATACACTATATATATATATATATATATATATATATATATATATATATATATATATAATTTTTGAGACACATTCTCACTCAGTAGTCCAGGCTGATCCTGAACTCACTGTGAAGCCCAGGCTGACCTCGAACTCACGCCAACCTCCCAAGTGCTGGGATTATAAGCTTGCGACACCACGCCCGTCTTTGTGTGGTGCTGGGGAATCAAACTCAAGGCCTTGAGCTAGCAAGGCAAGCACTTTAACAGCTGTGCCATTCCTCCAGCTCACCCTCCCCCCTTGGGGATTTTGTTATTGTTTGTTTTGAGACAGGGTCTTACTATGTTGCCCAGGCTGGTCCTGAACTCACTATGTCGCCCAGGTTGGCCTAGAACTCACGCCAATCCTCCCTAGTGCTGGGATTATTGGATGCACCACCCTCTCCAATTATTTTTTATGTGGTGCTGAGGAATTGAACTCTGCACGTTGTCCATGACAGGCAAGTTGTCTAGCTACGGCGTTACCGCCCCAGGCTGAGAGATAAATATATAAGTGCGTGGATAATTAGGTCCTATATAGTGTTTCCTGCTCAATCCTCCCTGTTTTCGGTGCTCTAGCATGAATCAAAGACTCCCCCCAGTTGCTTGGCAAGTACCCCGACACTGAGCTGCATCCCGCATTGTGCACCTCTTGGCCAGCCTATGGGAATGACTTGAAGCAGGGACCCAGCAAGGAGGAGCCTCTGGGTTTTGGGTCCCACCCACCTCAATTTTGGGCATTAAGAGTCTTAGCCAATCATGACTCAGGGGCCAAATGATGAAAATCACATTCTAGAATGAATTTACCATAAGAAATAAGTCCTCAGTGCTACGGTTCAGATCTTCAATGTCTCCTCAAAGCCTCATGTATTGCGAACTATGTGTTACTGGAAGGTAGGGCGGGCTGAAAGGGGAAGATGCTTGGTTGACTGGAAAGATTGTATCAACACTATGACACTGGGGCTCCCAGGCCAGAGCTTTCAGCTGTTGACCTGCAGGCCAGGAAGCGAGTGTGGGCCACCTGCTGTGGGGTGAGGGCATCCAAGACCAAGGAAGGAAGAAGAAATATTGTTACAGCTTCTCCCTGGGGCTTCTCCCTGGGAGGGCTCTGGCCTTGCCTGAGTTTCCAGACATCACCTTGCTCACTTGGCTTCTGTCCTCAATGGGGTGAGCAGCTCTCAAGCCTCTGCCAGGTGCTTTCACTGTCCCTAAGGCCGTCTGCCTATGAAAAGACAGCGAGAAACCTTCTGAAACTCTGAGTTAAAATGAATGTCTCCTCCCTTAAATTGTGGATGTCCAGTATTCTGTCCCAGAAGCAAATAAGGAACTAAGACATTTAGCAAAAGAAAGGAGACAGTGTGAGAAAGGACTTGTGAAGAGCGACTTTCTTACAGGGAGGCCAGATGGGGGTCTGGATTGGGGAGCGGAAACCCTAATCTTTTTCGAAACATCATGAGATCCAAGCATTTGTTCTAATGCTTGAGTTGGTTTTGAACAACCAAAACTTCCAGCCTAGCCTTGGCAACTTAGTAACTTAGCAAGACCCTGTCTAAACATTTTTTTTTTTTGAGCCAGGCTCAGTGGTACAAACCTTTATTTTTTATTTATTCATTTGTCTTCTACAGGTGTGTCATGTGCCACCATATCCAGCCTGTGTAGCATGTGGTGCTGGGGAATCCAACCTAGGGCCCTGTGCTTGCAAAGCAAGTGCTGTTAACCTCTGAGCTATTCTTCTAGCCTGTTTCAACATTTAAAAAGGACAAAGGGTCTATGATGTCGCCCAGTGTGAAAGCCCTGAGTTCCATCCCCAGGACCGAAATAAAAGAAAGTAACTGGGCAGGATGAGATGCCGGGAAGCCTTTGGTACCACGTGAGGAATGGATCAAACTCTATGCACACAGGAATGCGGACTCAGTGCAGATTCATTGCATGAGTGACCAGGTCATCGTCTCTGATTATCTCAAGGAAATGAGAAAACACACTCTGCCCACAGTCATAGGATAAAGTGGCACCCAGGGGAGCACCTGCACCTTTGATGAGTCTCAGCAGGTGAGGTTTGCAGGACACTCAACAATGGTCCAAGGCGCTCAGACAGGCATGAGGCAGGAGGAGCAGAGCAGGGCAAGCCAGGGGAGGAGGGGAGGACAGTCACACCAGGAAGCATAATGTGCTTTGGATCTGGAGTGTCCCCCATAAGTCTCATGAATTTGGATGTCATGGATTATCTGTGGAGCAAGTGCTTTTAGGAGAGGTGGATTATGGGTGTAAGTTGGATTGTAAGTGTGTGATGGACGGCAGATGTGTGGTAGGCTATAGATGACAGGTGTAGGGGGATTAGGGGCTTAAATTCTGGAAGGGGAGGAACACGGAGGCTGGACTCAGAAGGAGCAGACCACTGGGACAGGATCTGGAAGGATGTATGCTACTTCTATCCTTCCTTCCTTCCTCTCTTCCTTCCTTTTGGGACTAGGCTTCCTGTTTACAATGCTGTGAGGCGCTGACTCCACTTCTGCCTCTGCTATGCGCTTCCACTCTGCTGGCCGCCCATGAATGGACTGTAACCTTCCACAACTGTGAGCTAAAATAAACCTTCCAGCCCCAGATTTGTGCACATATGGCTTTTTTCACAACAACAACCTAGTAACTATGAAGGAAATTGGTAGCAGAAAAATGGGGTTGATGCTGTGATTTTATCTGACCATGTGGTTTGGAAGCCTTTGGAACTGGTTTGTGGGAAGAGCTTGGAAAGGTTTCAGGATGCGGGCTGGAAAAGGTGTGGAGTGCTTCCAGCCAAGCTTGAGGGGAGATTCTGGTTGGCACTTAGAAGAACAGAGCGCTGATAGAAGCATGGATTGGAAATCTAGGCCCAAGAAGTTTCAGATGGGAAGGAGAACTATACTAGTAAGTGGTCTGAAAACCATGCGTGCTACATACACTCTGGCAGAAAGTTTGGCAGCATTTTGCCCTTTTCCTTATATTTTGCCTAAACTGAGGTTAAGGACAGTGAACTAGCTAACCTGGTGGAGGAAATCTCAAGGCAGCCTGATATCCATGCTGCCCCTTGAGCACTCTTTGTGGCTTTTAGCCAACTCTGTGGCAAAAGGCAGGAGAAACTGACACATAAGACAGTTGTAAAAGCTTACAGTCTGGAGTGAAAAAAGCAAATGTTTGTTAAAGAGATTAGTATTAAAAAGAAGCCAGATAGCTGATATCAGGACTATAAAAAGGAGGTCTTGAGACTATCTGAGAAACCAGCAAGACCCCGCCCTTTACCAACTAACGGGTGCAAAGGCAAAAGGTCTGGTTCTGTGAGGAGGCCCCAGGGCTCCTTGTAGGGCCAAAGAGGAATGTGTTGGCAGAGTTCAGCTCCCCGGAGCTCAACCATCCAGGCACTCAGAAGCTGCTGCAGCCATGGCACAGGGGGCCAGACTACTGCTCAAGCCAATGGTGGACATTGGTGATGTCCACGTGGTCCTGGCTTTACAGGCTTACAGGATTCAAGAGCTGTGGGATCATGGACACTTGCACGCAGATTTCAGAGGACAGCCTTAGAGGGAGGACAGTGCGTGAAATTGTGAAGGAGAAGCAAGGAATTGTGGGTGGTATGTGCTGATTCTTTTCTCCTAAGACATGGCTACCTGTTTACAATGCTGTGAGGAGCTGCCTCCACTCTGCTTATGCCATGTGTTTCTACTGTAGCCAGCCACCCATGTGACCTTCGAAACTGTGAGCTAAAATAAAATTTTCCTCTCTAACATTGTAGATGACATTGAGTCACAGCAATGAAAGGTAACTGATACAGAGTACCACACACGTGTCCTGTGCTCAAAAGAAGAGCCACAGGAAGGGAGTCTGCAGGATGTCCTCCACAGGGAAGCCCCTCACAAAACTCCCTATTACCAGTCTTTATTACTACCCATGGATTGTTTTATTCTGTCTTTTGCACCATGAATAGTGCAAAAGATATATTGTGGTATAAAAAATAAATTCTAGGACTAGGGTGTATTTCAGGGATTGAGTAAGGAATTAGCACATGCAAGCTTCGGTATCATTTCCATGCCTAGGGAAAAGCAGGTGAAATAACACTAAAATCTCATTTTGAAATTTTGGGGGGAACAAAATCACCTTATTTTAATTAACTCTAAAGTGATGACATCAAGACAGCTGGTTCAAGGAGGCTCCCATTGCCCCAAATTCCTTCCCATCTTGGTAGACATCTATGTGGTAAGAACACCCTCCTCCACCACCAGTCCGAAGCGATAAAGCCACCGTGAAAGGTGGAATTTATACTTTCATTAGGAGTCATGGTCTCATGCTAAGGTGACAGGCTCAGAGCTGGTACCCAGGGCTTCAATCTGAGCAACAGCTGTTTGCACCATGTCTGTCTCTCATTGGACAGAGCCTCAGGTTCGCCTGGCTCTGGGCGCAGTCCATGACCCAATTCATCTTAAAACAGCAAGGGCCACCTCCTGGCCACTGGGGTCCCCGAGGATCCTGGTAAATGATGTCAGGTTCTGAGGCTCAGCATCACCACACACCCCCTCCAGAAGTCCCCAGGGACATGATGGCAAGACCCTCTACGTGCCAGACAGCAGATCCAGAGACACACCACGGCAGGTATTGCCATCTGGGTCACCAGACACGGCTGCAGATGCGGGAGCCCCAGGCGCACCAGCTGCAGGGGGTGGGGCTGCCGCAGGGGCCGGGCACCAGGTCTGGCCTGGGCAGAGCTCTCATCTGAGGGGTGGGGTGGCCCGTGTCATTTCAGTGTATAACTGCTCATTGAAAATAAAATTGAATACAGAAAAAGTAAAGACAGATATGAAAGAGCAAAATTACAAAAAAAAAACCCGAGAGACCTGCCTCATGATACGCGCAGCAGACACTGTTCCTGAAGTGGCATAGCCGTGGCTTAATCCATTTCTACTTCCCATTGAAATTGTCCCATTGAAACAACACATAGACGCACAATAAAACTTTGTGTGTCTGTGCACACATGGATGCATGTGCTCTGTAAATTCTCTAGAGCTGAAATCGACATTTCGCTCAGGCTCCAGATACAGGAGAGAAGGCCTTGAGGGTTCCAGGTCTCCCGATGCCTGCTGTCACACTGCAACTGCTTTTAAATGTGTCCTGTCACAGGATACAGGGGTCAGATGTAAGCCAGGCCGGTGGCACAGGCCTGTAATCCCAGATCACTGGGAGGAGAGAGGAGGATCACAAGATGGAGCCCAGCATTGGCACCTGAGTGACTCAGTGAGATCCTGTTTCAAAATCAAAATTAAAAAAGAAATGACTAGGGATGGAGCTCAGGTTGAAGGCTCTTTACCGTGTAAATAGACTAAATTTCTCTGAAACAGATGTTGACTCATCAGAAGGGAACCAGCGCAGGAGTGGAGCTGGTCACACGGGAGCCAGTGCCCAGGGCTCTTCCTAAAAGTGTCCCCCAAATGCAGTGCATAGGGGGACTAAGGGCACACCACAGTGGTTAAAATCTTGCGAAATGCGGTGCAGGGAGGCAGAGTCCAGGCCGAGAAGCAAGTTCCGGGGCAAGGGAAGCAGAGAGGAGAACTGAGGCTGCCTGGTGGAAGGGACGTGGGACAGGGCAGGAGACCTAGAGAAGAACCCTCAGATCTCCATGCAGAGCTGCATACACGCAGGTGGGCACCCACAAGGCCCCTCAGAGGAGGCTGCTGGGTGCTGAGTAGGCATTCCAGGGCCAGGGTACAGAGGAGGAGCGAGTGGTAGCCCAGCAAACCTGCGCTTTAAGCTGAGACATTAGGGTGGTGAAGCCCCGGGAGTGAGCACAGATCTGCTCCAACCAGCAGGAAAATCAAGTCCAGGCAGATCTACAGTATTACGATTTTAACAACAGAAGATCCTTCAGTAACTGTGGAAGGGCCAGACTCCTATCAGAGAGGTTACCACGCAAGACTCTGAATGCATCGCCATGACCCTGGCAGGCACGAAGCAGGGAACGTGGAAGTCCCAGAGAGGAAGTCACTTTCTCCGTATTTTTACACTACCGAGGATAAAATTTCGGGTATTTACAGGGAGTCCCTTTATTTCTTTATTTGGATATGAGGTCTTGCTCAGTTGCTAAGTTGCCCAGGCAGAATCCTCCTGCCTCAGTCTCCCACAGTGCTGAGACAACAGGCGTAGGCCACCACTCCCAGTGAGATGAAATAATTAAGAGTCGGGGACAAAGCCAACAAGGACATTAAAGCCAGCAAGTAAGGATGCATTCCACAAAAACTCTAATTCATTGTCTAAAAATTAGTGGAAAAGATGGGCAGAAGGAAAGATAATTCATGAAGGGCCAAGGATGTAGCTCAGTGGTACAGCGCTTGCCTGGCATGCGCCAGGCCCAGGGTTCAACCGCTGGTTCCAAAACAAAACAAAAGACCACAAAAAGATGAAAAATAAAAGAAGAAGAAAAATAACTCATAAAGTATAAAGGAATTCAAATGAAGATGAGAACGGATGTTATAAAAATCATAAATTTTATGAAAAGGAAAACACGAGACCATTAGAAGCATCATGATATCTTTAAATTTTATGCACAGCCGTTTCCTCCGGGTCCCACATTGAACTCACTTTGGAAGAGGAGAGTCTGGTCTCAAACTGGAGGTAAACCTACTTGAAGCTTCAAAGCGCAGACCGCCCATGCACGTCCTCCCGCCGGGAGGTGGTTTTAGCTGCATTCTGGGACCAGACTTGCCTCTTCCAATTGGAGTTTAATAAGAGATCTGAGGAAGAGCCCGTGCATAAAACAGCTCCCCTGGTGGAGGGAGGTGGCATCAGGTTGTGGTTTTCATTTGCATTTCTGAGGCAGCCAATGACCTTGGACACTTTCCATTTATTTGGTGGTCAACCCGTGGCCATTTCTTTCTTAATATGTGAAAAATCTATTTGGCTCATTGCCCAGCGTGCACAGGGTCCACGATTCAGTTCCCCAGAACCCCATGAACATTTGGTGGGCATGGTCACACACGCCTTTAATCCTAGCACTTGGGAAGCCAAGGCAGGAGAATTGTCATGAGTTCAAGACCAACCTGGGGTACGTACTGAGTTCAGGACCAGTCTGGACTATAGATTGAGACTGTCTCAAGACAAAAATGAGTATATTTTTAGATTATTTGGTGTTTTAATTGTATTATACAGGGCTTGATTGTGGTTGAGTGCTCCAAGCTCCTCTCATACGCTGGACCTACGACCCCTTGTAGGTGAAAGATCCCCATGTTGTTTCTTACTCTAACTTTGCCTGTTTGGTGGTTGATCTATTTCCTGCGGAAGCTTGTGAGTTTGACATCATTCCTTGGACGAAGGTGAGGTGGCGGGATCGAGACCCAGCAGCTGCTACCTCATCCTGAGACAGTGAGGTTCTCTCTGGGCCTGTTGGTGGTGGTGGTCCCAGAGCTGGGCTTGGGAGCAGGGCAGGTTTTACCCTGCAGTGTCACATGTTCAGACAGACCCATCTTCCCCCCACCTCCTGCGCTGTGCCTCCCCAGACACAGGAAATACAACCCAGGCCAGATATGTGTAGTTCAAGGGCGGGTCAACATTTGGAGCACAAAACTATGCCAACACGAGATAATGCATTGAGGTGACAGGGGTGATGGGTTATCAGGGGTCCAGAAAAACCAGGATGAGGCTCCTTAGCAGAGCAAGAACTAGAGCACAGACAGAGACCATTTATAATTACTTAGAAATTATATACACCTCATATTGAAATAGCATACAATCTCTCCTCATTTTTAAATCGTTTTGATATGGTATTGTGGTTTGGGTCTGGAATGTCCCACAAAAGCTCATGCATTTGGATGCTGTCAATTGTCTATGGAACCATGTGCTGCTGGGAGGGCCTGGTCTGGAGGGGGGATTAGATTATGGGCGTGGGGCAGATTGTAGACTGGATTGAAGGTGTGTGGCCTTAGATCACAGGTGTGTGGTGGGGGCTTAAATCCAAAAGGGGCAGAACGCTCAGGCTGGACCCAGAAGGCGGGGAGCCCTGGGACAGACGGGACCTGGAAGGACATGAGCTGTGTCCTTCCTTCCTCTGAGTTGACTTGACTTGGTTTCCTGTGCGCAATGCCGTGAGCTGCCTCCTCCTCCACCATGGGCTTCCAGCATTACCCACCGCCCATTCCTGAATTCACTTGCCAATTTCTGAAACTGTGAGCTAGAGCAGTCTGTTCCGCCCCTAATTTGTGTACATCGGGTGTTTTGTTACAGGCATGAAAAGTCCTAGTTAGACAATAAAAATGACGATGCTTACAAGAGGGCTGCCGAAGCCTCATTTATATTTACTCTTTTTACTCATCGAAGCACAATGACTATAGTTTAATTTCCCTGTTGTGGATGAGGAAACTACTAAGGCCCCAAGAGGTAGAGTGCTGGTCAGAGTGGGGCGAGGAGGTGAGCTTGGTCCCCTCAGAGCACCAGAGGATTCAGGGGTGGCAAGCGGACACTGCAGCCAGTCAGTGCCTTCGGGGTCGCCGGGTGGTTGTTCATCTGAGACGTCTACATTCTCCAGCTCTGACAAGAACAGACACAAGTAAATACCCAAACGTGGCTTTGCTTTTTTTTTTTTTTTGTCCCAAGACAGGGTCTCGTTCTATAGCGCAGGCTAGTCCTGACTCATTGTGCAGCCCACAATGGCCTCAAACATATGGCAATCCTCCTGCCCCAGTCTCCCAAGTGCTGGGATTACAGGTGTGTACCACCATGCCTGGCTCAGAACGTGGCTCTTTAATCCCCATGGCCTCTCTCTTCTCAGTCCCTCCACAACCAGATGTGGCCTTTGTCACAGTGAAGAAAATATCCCCATTGTTTTTCTCTCTCTCATGCTGCTTTACCAGCCCTCGTCAGTGCCTCCAACACTACCCACCACCCCTCCCACGTCACCAGCATGTAGCCTGCCCCACTTCCATTGTCCAAGGAAGTATGAGGGCCTCGGTTAAGAGACAGAGTCAAAAGTAGAAGCCCAGTACCTATCCCCGCCTTCACATTCACATCACTCCAGAGGAGTGGAACGCCCAAGAAAGGGCTGGCTCCTGGCCCGGCCAGCCTGGACATGCTCCTGACCAGCTGTCCTTGTCCTCTCTTGCAAAGGCGGGCACTGTGCACAGGACCTAGCACGAACTCTCCCTCAGCTTCCGTCCTTCCTCCATCCTGAGGCAGCATCTCCTAAGTGGGAAGCCCATCCAGAAGCTTGGGCGACTACCAGGCCACCTGGAAACACATGGCCACCCCACAGCTGGTGTTGACTTGACCTTGAGGCACCCCTCACCCATGGACCTGTCCAGGCTCTCAAACTGCACTTTGCTGTCCTCACTCCAGCTGACCCCTGGGAACACAGCTCCTCCCTGAGGGCTCTTGCTAGCCTGATGCCGCCCCAGCCTTCCCGCCCCATTCCTGAGATGGACCCCCCCAGGACCAGACCTCCCAGCCCCTAGGGCTCTGCTTCCCTATGCAGAGTGCGCTGGTTCCATGGCCCCACAGCCTGAGGCTGTCTGCCAGTCCTCTGCTCCTGGGGCTGCCACTGCCCCTTCCCTGTCTCCCACTGGGAGCCCTCTTGGAGAGAGAGTCCCAGGGTGACCTCCTGGTCCTCCCTCCGTGGGCCCTGGAGGACGCCATGTTCAGATCATCCAGCTGAAATACGGAACTTCTCTTCTTGGCCCATTTATAGAAAAGAGCACATGGCTTTCCCGCTTTTCCTGCTCAGTGTCTGAGTGACATCTGAGGCCACCACTCTGCTGTCAGGGACCCAGGAACACTGTTTCCATTTTTTTCCCTTTCTCTCAGCAACCTAACTGCGGGGATCACTGTGATTGCCTGTTACGCCACGCTCCCAAGGTGGTGACCACCATGAAAAGGTGGTCAGATCAGGGAGGCTGTGTGAGGCACAGAGCCTGGGACACATGGCCAGCACAACTGGCCCTGAGCGGCCAGACAGGTGGCCCCTAGTGGCAGGATGTGGCACTGCTGTCCCAACATCCTCTCTCACTGGGTGGTTCCTCTCACTGGGTGGCTGGTGCAGCTGTTTATCTGCTGTCCAAAGGGTGCTGTAGGCCACAGTGTGTGGAGCCACGTGGTTGGAACAGGGAGGGAGCCCAGGCCTGAGGGATGCACACAACAGCACACAGACGGGCACCCGGGTCCAGGCTTTGGGCAGGACTCAGTAGTGCCACAGTTGTGAGTCATCTCCGTCACTGACAACCCAACTTCCCCGTTTGGCGGGTAGGCTGGTCACCTCTATGCTATCTGTGAGGCAGGAGGGGACCTGTGTCTCAGGTGCGACCCTGTCATTCCCAGTGACTCCTCCATTGTCTCACCTGTATCCTGTGCAGCCAATGAACTCCTCTTCTTCTTGATCCACAGGACAAGAGCAATCATCCCAACAAACAAAACAACAGCAGCAGGCACAGCGCCCACCTCAATTGGAAAAGTGGGCCCATGAGCTGATCCTGGAAGCAAGCATTGTCACTCAGGAACCCGGGACCCTCAGGCTCCTCCCTCTCCCCACAAATCCCAAGTCCACCCACTCAGACACCCCTCCAGGGCCTCCCAGACTCACTAAAGGGCACAGGGTGAGTGCTGCGGTTCCCACTGTGCTCCACCAGGCAGCTGAACCGTTGCTCCTGGCCTTGGGAAACACCAGTGTACACCCACGTCCGGAAGGTCCCATTCCCGCTGGACAAGACACCCATGGACTGCTGGGTGTTCTGGCTGAGCGGTTCCCCATCTTGAAGCCACGTGACGGTGATATTCGGGGGAAAGAATCCTGAGGCAGCACAGGTAAGGTTGAGGGTGTCCCCTGAGGCCTCGCTGAGGGCCACATTCACTGCTGGGGACACTGGAGAAGGAGGAGGGAGCCAGTGAGGCACATGGTCTCCCTTCCCCACTGACCCTAGCTCATTGACCCATGTGTTGTGCAAGGCCGTGCCCACTTGGGGCCTGAGCCCTGTGGACGGGAAGGAGGACAGGCCTCGGGCTGGTGGCCTGGTGTCTTATTTTCACCGGGTGACACTGAGGAGGGGTGGCAGGGTGGGCACCTGGGTCTGGGACCAGCAGCAACCTGTCCTCCATAGGCAGGCTGGCATCTGGTGATGCGGCCCTAGCTCTGAGGGCTTCTGCTCTCCCTCAAAGTCCCACACCTGAGCTGCTTCAGGTCATGACCCTGGACAGGTCACTGCCTGACCACCTGCCCGCCTTGTTGCAGTGACTTATCAGGACAAGGGTATCAGCACAGCACACAGTACACTCCCAGGGCATGGCTGCTCTCACAGCTCAGAGAGGGTGGCCCCGACAGAGGCTCCAGGGTAGAGGACACTACCTGTTCTTGTCTTGAATTTGACCCAAGAACTGACAAATGTCGGGAGCCGTTCATAAAGTTCTCCCAGGATATGGGCCCAGCGTGCCTTGCTGTGAATGCCGTCTTCATCCCACGACTTCTTAACCTTCAGAGCTAAATTGTGAGCTGAGGACGGGAGCACCGTCCAGCTGTGGTTCTCGGGGCAGTAGGAGAGGAAGGGCTCCCAATCATAGCTCAAGTCCCAGGTGGCTCTGGGGTGGTTGTCACCTGGCAGATCAAGGCTCCATG
>PVKB01008777.1:0-13148 GCA_004027205.1 Ctenodactylus gundi | reverse complement strand
TCTGGAGTGAGATGGTATCTTAGCATTGTTTTGATTTGCATCTCTCTTATGGCTAGAGATGTTGAACATCTTTTCATGTATCTATTGGCCCCTTGTACTTGTTCGTGAGTGGACTGCCTCTTCATTTCATTTGCCCACTTTTCAATAGAATCTTTTATTTTGGTTGGCTTACTTTTCTTCAGCTCCCTGTATATTCTAGTTATGAGCTTCTTATCTGAGATGTTGGGGGTCAATATCTTTTCCCAGTCTGTTGGTTCTCTTTTTACATTGTAGGTAGTTTCTTTTGCCGTGCAGAAGCTTTTTAATTTGACAAGATCCCATTTGTTAATAATGGGGATAATTTCGTTTGCTCTTGGTGTCTTGTCAAGGAAGTCTTTGCCTACCGCTGTGTCTTTTAGGTATTTGCCTAATTTGTCTTCTAGGAGGTTCAGTGTTTCGCTTTTAATGTCTAGGTCTTTGATCCACTTTGATTTGATTTTGGTACATGGTGATAGGTGTGTGACTAGATTCATTCTTCTGCGTGTGGATGTCCAGTTTTCCCAGCACCATTTGTTGAACAGGCTGTCGTTTTTCTGTTATATGCATTTGGCCCCTTTGTCGAAGATTATGTAATTGAGGGTATTTAGGTTTGTCTCTGCATCAATTCTGTTCCACTGGTCTATCTGTCTATTTTTGTGCCAGCACCAAATTGTTTTTACAACTGTTGCTTTATAGTATAGCCTGATGTCTGGAACTGAAATTCTTCCTGCCTTGGTCTTGTTGCTCAGGGTTGCTTTGGCTATTCTTGGTGTCTTTTGGTTTCATATGAATTTAAGAATTGTTGTTTCAAGTTCTTTGAAGAAACTTGTACGTATTTTGATAGGAATTGCATTGAATCTATGTGTCAGTTTAGGCAGTATAGTCATTTTGACTATATTTATTTTGCCTATCCAAGAGTAGGGGATGCCTTTCCATTTTCTAATGTCTCATATAACTTCTTTCTTCAATGTAATGTAGTTTTCTTTATATAAGTCCTTTACTTCCTTGGTTAAGTATACTCCTAGGTATTTAATTTTTTGCTGAGCTATTGAGAATGGAGTTGTTTTTCTGAGTTCTTTCTCAATAAGTTCATTGTTAGTGCATAGAAAAGCTATTGATTTTTAGTGTTAATTTTGTAGCCTGTGATTTGGCTAAATTTTTTTGTTATTTCCAGGTGTTTCATAGTGGAGTTTTTAGGGTCTTCCATGTAGATAATCATATCATCTGTAGATAAAGAAAGTTTGACCTCCTACTTTCCAATGCAGATTCCCTTTATTTCATTTTCTTGTCTGATTGCTATGGCAAGTGTTTCAAGGACTATGTTGAATAAGAGTGGTGAAAGTGGGCAGCCTTGTCTTGTTCCTGATTTGAGAGGGAATGATTTCAGTTTTTCTCCATATACTATGATATTTGCAGTAGGCTTGGCATATATGGCTTCTATGAGTTTTAGGTAGGGCCTTTCTATACCTATTTTTCTCAGTGTTTTTATCATGAAAGGGTGCTGGATTTTGTCAAAGGCTTTTTCTGCATCAATAGAGATGATCATGTGGTTTTTGTTTTTGCTTTTGTTGATATGGTGTATTATATTGACTGATTTACGTATGTTGAACCAGCCTTGCATCTCAGGGGTGAAGCCCACTTGATCATGGTGTATGATCTTTCCGATTACTTGTTGTATTCTGTTTGCCATAATCTTATTGAGGATTTTTGCATCTATATTCATTAAGAATATTGGTCTATAATTTTCCTTTCTGGTTAAGTCTTTGTCTGATTTTGGGACTAGTGTGATGCTAGCCTCAAGAAATGAGTTTGGTAGTATTCCTTCCCTTTCTATTTTATGAAATAGTTTGAGGAGGATTGGAGTAAGTTCTTCCCTAAAATACAGAAAAAAATTCTGCTGTGAATCCATCTGGGCCTGAACTTTTATTTGTGGATAGAGCTTTTATTACTGCTTCAATTTCTGTGTGCGTTATGGGGTTGTTCAGCTTTTTCTATCTTCCTCATTTAATGTTGGTATTTTATATGTATCTAGGAAGTCGTCCATTTCTTCCCAGTTGTCAAATTTCTTAGAATATAGGTATTCAAAGTAATTTCTTATAATATTCTGATTTTCTGCAGAGTCTGTTGTAATTTCACCCTTTTCATTTCTAAGTGTGCTAATGTGTGCCTTTTCTTTCCTTTTCTTGACGAGGTTAGTAAGAGGTTTGTCAATTTTGTTAATTCTTTCAAAGAACCAGCTCTTTGACTCATTAATCTTTTTTATTGTCTTTTCAATTTCAGCCTCATTTATTTCAGATCTGATCTTTATCATTTCTTCTCTTCTACTGCCTTTTGGCTTAAGTTGTTCTTGTTTCTCTAGGTCCTTAAGGTGCACCATTAGCAAATTTTTTGTGATGGTCTCTTCTTTTGATGTGTGTGTGCATTTATGGCTATGAATTTTCCTCTAAGGACTGCTTTCATTGTGTCCCACAGATTTTGATATGATGTACTTCCATCATCATTTAACTCTATGAAGTTTTTGATTTCTCCTCTAATTTCTTCCATAATCCATTGTTTGGTCAATAGTAAGTTATTAAGTCTCCATGTATTGGTGTATTTTCTTCTGTTTCTGCTGCTGTTGAGTTCCAGTCTTA
The DNA here is from genome assembly GCA_004027205.1 of Ctenodactylus gundi. NCBI lineage: Eukaryota > Metazoa > Chordata > Mammalia > Rodentia > Ctenodactylidae > Ctenodactylus > Ctenodactylus gundi. Next base: position 10,497 of record PVKB01008777.1, on the reverse strand, counting down.
TTCCACTATGGTCTGACAGTATGCAGGGAATTATTTCTATCCCTTTGTACTTGTTGAAGGATGACTTATGTCCTAGGACGTGGTCTATTTTAGAAAATGTTCTGTGGGCTGCTGAGAATGTGTAGTCAGTTGATGTTGGATGGAAGACTCTGAACATGTCTGTTATGTCCAAGTTTTCTATAGTGTCTTTCAGCAGTTGTATACCTTCGTGGATTTTTTGTCTGGTTGATCTACTTGTGTTAGTGGGGTGTTAAAATCCCCTACTATAATTGTATTGGGGCCCATGTGTCCTTTCAGATATAGTAATTTTTCATTTACATAATTGGGTGCTCTAGAATTGGGGGCATATATATTGATAATTGGGATTTCTTTCTGTTCTAGTGTTCCTTTAACCAGTATGTAGTGGCAACCTTTGTCTCTCTTCACCTGTTTTCTTTTGAAATCTGATGAGTCTGAGATTAATATAGCTACCCCTCCTTTTTTTCTGGGACCTGTTGCATGAAATACTGAATTCCAACCTTTTATTTTCAGTCTGTGAGTTTCGTTGTGGGTGAAATGTGTTTCTTGTAGGCAGCAAATTGTAGGTTTCTGTTTTTTGATCCAGTCAGCTAGTGTATGTCTTTTGATAGGTGAGTTGAGGCCATTCACATTTAGGGTAATTATTGAGGTATGTTTGGTGTGACCTGACATAGTTTTAGTTTTTCCATGTTGTTTACTGGCTTTACTTTTTTCTCAGCTCATTCTCCTGTAGCTTTTGTCTTTTTTTTCCTCTGGGGTCACTTGTGTCATTGGTCTCTCTTTCACTATCCAAGCTTCCTTTGAAAATTCTCTGCAGTTATGGCTTAGTGGCTACAAGTTTCTTTATGCTTTCTGTATCATGGAAAATTTTACTTTCTCCCTCTAGTTTAATAGATAACTTTGCTGGACATAGTAGTCTTGGTTGGAATTTGTGTTCTTTTAGTGTTTGAATGACATTGCTCCATGATCTCCTGACTTTTAGAGTCTGGGTTGAGAAGTCTGCAGTTATCCTGATGGGCTTACCCTTGTAGGTCACCTTCTGCTTTTTTCTTACCGCTTTCAGTATTCTCTTTTTGTTGGGTTTCTAGTTCTTTAATTATAATGTGTCATGATGAGGCTTTCTTCTGATCCATATTGTTTGGTGTTCTCTTTGCCTGCAGTAGACCAATGTTCATTTCTCTTCTTGGATTTGGGAAATTTTCTTCCATAATTCCCTTGAACATGATTTTTAAGCCTTTTGTTTTTCCCTCAGTCTTCTCTTGTACTCCCATAATTCTCAGGTTGTTTCTCTTTGAGTCATCTATCAGTCATTGTAATGATTCACTTTTTTCTTTTGTTACTTTGCATTCTTTATGGTCTTTCTGTTTCTGCTCCATCATTTTGTCTTTTAGGTCTGATAATCTATTTTGAAGTTGTTCGAGATCATTGCTTATTGTGACCTGTGTGTTTTTCACTTCCTGGATATCTGCATTTATTTTTTTATGTCTCTGTTGTGTTCTTCTCTCACCTCTTGTATTGCCTTCATTGCCTTCTGGTTCATTTCTTCTTTGATATCCTCTACTTCCTTCTCGAGGCTTGCTTTTAGGTTAGCTAGGTGTAGCTCTTGCTCTATGACTTTTATTTCCTGCCTCATTTCCTGCATTAATTGCTGTTTTAATTCCTGCTTTAATTCGATGTATTTCTGGGTCATTTTCATCTTTTGATTCTATAATTTTCAGGATTTCTAGTATGCTCTTCTGGTATTTGAAGACTTTTTGAAGGAGATTTATTTCCACATTTCCTCATATTTCTGTTTTCTTTGGTCATCTCTGGTTGTCTGTCCCTGGGTTTGCCCTTGGGACTCAACCCGGCATGGCTCTACCTGAGGCTGGGAGATCACAGCCTATGCGCTGACCACTTCTGAGAGGAGCTGGGGGATGGCAGCGAATCCCCCTTGGTCTAGTCTGATGGGGCTCTACCCGGTACTGTCAAAGCCCAGTCTCCATGCCAGCCTCCACTGCCAGGGGTGGCAGGGAAGGTGGCGGGGAGTCCTACCATTCTATTCTGAAGAGGCTCTGCCCGGTGCTTACAAAGCCCAGTGTCCACGCTGGTGTCTGCTATGCGGGGCAGCAGGGAAGATATCCGGAAGTCCTACCAGCCTCCTGCAGAGCAGCCCTGCTCAGTGCTAGCCAAGCCCAGGTTGCACCGTAGGCCATGGAGGCGAGGGGCAGTGGGGAAGATATCCGGGAGGCCTACCAGGCTCCTCGGGAGTGGCCTTGCCCAGTGCTCTCCGAGCCCAGGGTCCGCTGTGGGCCCCTGACGTGAAGGGCAGCGGGGAAGATGCCCGAGAGGCCTACCTGCCTCCTCTGAGGCAGCCCTGCCTGGTGCTAGCCAAGCCCAGGCTCAGTTATGGGCCCCTGAGATGAGGGGTGGCGAGGAAAATGTCTGTGAATCCTCCCAGCCTCCTGCAGAGAGGCCCTGCCTGGCGCTAGCCGAGCCCAGGCTCTACCTGTTATTTTTTTTTGAGACAAGGTCTCACTCTGTAGTCCAAGCTGGTTCTGAACTCACTGTGAAACCCACGGTGGCCTTGAACTCATGGCAGTCCTCCTGCCTCTCAACCTCCTGAGTGCTGGTATTACAGGTATGCACCACCACGCCCAGCCTATGCAGTCCTGGGGAATCAAAGTGAGGGCCTTGTCTTTGCTAGGGAAGTTCTCTAACAGTGTGCTATTCCTCCAGCCCATAGCTTATTTTTTGTTTATGAGAAAAGATTGCTTGAAGAAAGGCCAGTGTAGTTTAGGGTTCTACATTGGCAGTTGTAATATTTTCCCCTTCCCTGACTCTTTGTAAATATTTTATTCCATCTTTTGTGGCCGATGAAACATCTCTTGCTAAGCACTCTTATAAATAATCTGTCTGTTTTTTCCTGCTTGTTTTCTTCTTTGCCAGTGAAGTCGTACACGTTCACCAGGATATCTCTATGCTTAGACCTTCTGTTTAGTCTCTGTTCCATTTCACTGTTTCTCTTTGCAGCTTTTTTTCCCTGATTTAATCTTTCCTTCTTTTATAATTCAGTTTTTGTTTTATCACAGTTATACATGCACATGACTTAAGGAAGAGGTGGCTCTTTAAACCAGGTTTTGAAAAATTGACTGTGTCCCACTTTCCAGAGGAAACTATTAAAATTTTTAGCATGGTTAAATATACCTCCATATGCTAAACAATTGCTCTTGTTGCTCCATTTGCAGTTTAAAAATTAACTGTGGACTTTTCTCTACAGGCAATGAAGATTTAGTTCTTTCTTTAAACCTTTTTGAACCCTCAATTTTCTTTCTTTTCCTATCCCTTCATTCTTCCAATACACTTTTATTCTCTCCTGCTTAGCTAAGTATTTGTTTATATCTTTATGACTGTGAGACATAAATATGCCAGTGGTTCTCAAAGTGTCATCCAGGGCCCTTCCAGGGGATCTGTGAGGACAAATCAACTTGATCAAAATTCTGATATGCTCTTTGCCATATTGATATTTGACTGATGATACTGAAGCAGTGGTGGGAAAAAGTACAGGTACAGGCGATGGCACCAAACTGTTTCAGTAGTAATTATATTCATTATTGTCAGTGTGTTAGTTTTGCATTACTACAGCAAAATACTTGAGGCGTCTAATCTAGAAAGAGAAAAGATTTATTTAGTTTTCAGTTTTGGAAGGTCAAGTCCAGGATTGGGTGGCCCCATTGGTTTGGGCCTCTAGTCTGTGCACCAGTGTCAATGGTGGGAACATGTGTGAGAGTGAACAATGGTATCTCAATCCAAGAGATGGGAGAGAAAGGAGATGGGCAGGGACCTACAATCCCTTTCACAGTAATTCCCCCATGACTGAAGGACCTCCCACTAAGGCCTTAGCTCCCAGTAGTGCTGGGGAACAAGCCCTTCACATGCACATCTTGTATGACATGACCCACATACAAACCATAGAAATCAAACATTCGTAGTTAAAAAAACCCAAGCAACCAGTTGTCAGTTGCCTTAGACAAGCTTTTGTTTCCCCCCAAGAGTTATTATTTTTATTAATATGTATTTGCAATATGCAGTAATTAAAGTAAACTTGAGGAATTGGAATATAGTATCGCGTCAACTTCACCTTCATCCCCTTTCCACCTTTTCCCTCTCCCCTGTCATCTGGCCTCTCCCTTTCCACAGCCCTTTCTCTTGCTTCCTGTCGTCTCTCTTTTTTGACTCTTACTTATTTATACCTTGGGTTTCTCATATTGGAGAAACTGAAACCCGGTGGTATTTAATCTTCTGGGTCTAACTTACAAAGTCTTAAGGGGCATGGATTTTCCTACAGATGACTCAGATATATCTTTTTATGACAGAATAGTATTCTGTTGCCTGTGTATACCACATTTTATTTATCCATCCATTAGTGGGTAGATATTTCAGCATCTTCCGTGATTTAGCTATTGTGAGTTGTGCCACTCTAAAGCGGACATGCAGATTTCTGTGTTATGTGATGCTTTTAACTTCTTTGGAAAGATAGCCAGAAGAGACAGGTCAAATGGAATATCTGTTTTTAATTTTTTGAAGAATCTCAACACTGATTTACATAATGGTTATAGCAGTTTTAATCAGCAGTGTAGAATGGGTCCCGCGTTTTTTCATTTATTTATTGGCCATTTGTACATCTGAGAGCTGTGTACTCATTTCAGTTGCTCGTTTTTCAATTTTTGGTAGTCTTTTTATTTCAGTTCATTGTTTATTCTGTATATTAGCCCTCTGTCCAAGGAGTAGGTGACAATTTTTTTTCCAATTCCATCCGTTCTCTCTTCACTGTTAATGGTTTCCTTTGCTGTTTTGTTGTTGTTGCTGTTGTTGTTTGAGGCAGGGTCTCACTGTGTAACCCATGTTGGTCCTCAACTCACTGTGTAGTCCAGGCTGGCCTTGGACTCACAGCAATCCTCCTGCCTCAGCCTCCTGAGAGCTGAGATTACAAGTGTGGGCCACCACACCTAGCTTTATGTGATGCTGGGGAATCGAACTCAGGGCCTTGTGTTTGCAAGGCAAGTGCTTTAACCTCTGTGCCATTCCTCCAGCCTTTGTTTCCTTTGCTGGGCACAGATTTTTAATTTGATATAATCCTAGTTGTAATTCCTGGTGTTATTTCTTGTTCTACAAAGAATGTCCTTGCACATGCCTATTTCTTCAAGAGTTTTACTTATTTTCTCCTCCAGGTCCATTCAGTGTTTCTCTTGTAATAGCTACATCTTTGATCCATTTTGTTTTGGTTTTAGTACCAAGTGAAAGGTGTGGGTCTAGATTCACTCTGTTGCATGTGGATAGCTGTTTCTCCCAACTCAATTTGTTAAAGAGACTGTCTGTCCGCTGGTGTGTGTTTTTGACCCCTTCATCAAAGATGAGGTAGCTGAGGATACTCCAGGTTATCTCTAAACCTTCAGTTCTCTTCCATTGGTCCACGTGTCTGTTTCTGTGCCAATACTATATGTTTTTCTTTAATCACTGTTGCTTTGTATTATAACTTGATGTCTGGAATCATGATGCTATCTTCTTTTATCTTGTTGCTGTGGATTGTTTCGGCTATTCTGGGTCTCTCCTAGTTCCATACAAATTTTAGAATTTTTTTCCAGTTATGTGAAGAATGCCATTGGTATTTTGATAGAAATTGCTTTGAATCTATAAATTAATTTTGACAATATGGCCATTTTGACAATATTAGTTCTGCCTATCAGGGAACAGAGATATCTTTCTTTTCTAATATCCTCTTCAGCTTCTTTTTTCAGCATAGTATAGCTTCCATTGTAGAGGTCCTTCACTTCCTTGGTTAGGTTTATTCATAGGTATTTGTATTTTGGTGGGGTGGGCTACAGAAGATAAGATTATTTTTCTCATTTATTTCTTAGTGATTTTGTTAGTGTACAGGAATACTATTTTTTGCATTAATTTTGAATTCTGCAACTTGACTGAATTTGTTAATTAGTTCCAAGAGACTTCTGATGACATTTTTGAGGTCTGCTATGAAAAGGATTGTGCCATCTGCAGATGAAGGTAGCTTCCTTTCTTAGTTTCTGACACATTTTCCCTTTACTTCACCCTTTTGTCTGATTGCTCTGGCTTGGGTTTTGAGTACTATATTGAATGGAAGCGGTGAGCGTGGACACGCTTCTCTTGTTCCTCACTTAAGGAAAAATGCTTTCAGTCAGAGAAACTTTTGACATTCTGATTCTTTTGGCTGATCATTCTATCCACACAAAAATTCTCACCTCTACAGTTGCTAGTTTCATTGCACGTTCCTGCCCAATGGTGGGTTGGGTTTTATTTCATGAGCAGGGCACTGTTCACTTCTTTATGCAGGAGTTCTGGTTGCATCTTTTGTACTGTGGATGGGCTCCAGGCTCTGGCTCCTTCTCCAGGTAGAAGGTAAAGCAACAAGGAAAGCTTCTTCATGCTGAACTAACATGGGAATGCTTAGAATGAGACAGGCTGTAACTTTGTTGACTTTAGAACTCTGATATTCATAACTACTGAAATTTTCCTAATAGTTTATAAGTTATATCGGTTGTTTATTGGTGTGAAAAATAACTTACAATTTTTAATTCTTTAATAGATTTAGTGTATAAAATAACATTTGAATACCACCTTGTAGGAAGTGCTATTTACTGTTTTGGATGCATCAGAAGGACTCTTACATGGCATCAGGAATATGTTGGGAAATATATTTCTACCGGCAATTCTTGCAACAAACAGTTGGGGTGCTTTAAGCCAGTCCAGGCAGGGAGAATATGAAAAACATATTTTTATTGAAACCATCAACAGATACCTTTCATTTTTAGATGGTAAGTCTGAAATTTAATGTTTAGTAAACTAATAAAAATGAGCCAATTAACTGTAAGATGTTATTAAAATGACCCTTAGAGAAAAAATTACAAGAAGATATTAATCAAGGAAAATGTTAATTAAAGTAATTATGAGGCACTGAAGTAATACGTGTTTTTATAATTCTTTCCCGATGGTGGGACGAAGAATTCTTACTACATTTTTAACGAAAAAATTTTACCGTATTTTGAAACACATGGTTTATTATGAAATCTTTAAAAAGATATGTTTTTACCATTTAATATTGCAAAAATAGATAGTTTTATTAACAAATCAAGTCACAGCCTAATGATCAATTAGAATTATATTTCTATAAAGTTTAGATCATGAACATATTGATGATTACAGCTTGGAAGTACATAATTGACATTTAACAAACACACTGACATCCAACACTTCCTTTCTTAATATTGTGTTTTCCCTCTTAGGTGCTAGAACAAGTATTGAGGGTACAGTGAATTTAAAGAAGATAGACAATGTTGATTTTTCCAGACTGCAAACTTTTGAAGAAGTGGCAGCTGCAGCAAGCAATTCAGAAACTCTTTATCAGCTTGAGGAGGTTCTGATGGTGTGGTACAAACAGATTGAACAGGTGAGGACACTCAGCGGAGAAGATCTTCAGTTAAGTTAGGGTTAAGGGAGAAAAAATTAGAAGTTGGGGAAAACAGTTTTAGTTTGACACTTTTTACACTGGTGCCAGGAGGTGCAGTCGGGTGCCATAGAATGGAGGACTTGGGAAACCCTACCAAAGCTTAGAGTGCTGACCCTCCCAGTGTCACTGGTAACTGAAGCAGGTAATTCACTGTCCAGCAGAGAACCCCTGCTGCTGCCTGCTGTCCTGCTGGTCTCCTCCTAGGCAGCTATCTGCAATGAGGGAGCGAAATCTCTTTCCTGAAGGCAGAGCCCTTGTTACTGATCCCTCCTCCAAGTCCCACTTTCCAATACTGTCACATTGGGAATGAGGCTTTAACATATGAATTAGGGGTGAGGGTGGACATGAACATTCAGTTGGTCTACAGAAACACCCTAGGTGTGACTTTCCAGGTCCCTGCTCCCCCCACGTAATATTTTCTTTTATTCATTCCATGGTGATATGCAGAAAGTTAATTTATTCCAGCATTCCTTTGTGAAGAAATCACATTTTATTATATAGAACTTCATATTCCTTTAAGGAGATCAAGAGTGTATTCACCCGTGCCCTCAGAAAGACAGCTGATTCTACATTTGCTACTACACAAACAGCAATAAAATACATTCAGTAGATATCTTTATTTATGCCTTGTACATATTCAAGAGCTTTTCAGTGGAATTGTTGGGAGTATTTGTATGCAGATCAAGCTCTCTGAGTAATGATTATATTAATTTATATTATTTGTAGAAGCATCTGTGAATTCTTAAAAAATTTGAACACATTTGGGATTTTCAGAGTTTTAATTGTTGCCACTATGTTGGGATATTGGGTGTGGATTTTCTTTTCGGTACCAAGGATTAAATCTAGCATCCTCCTACTGATCCATGTTCCCCAGTTCATTTTAATTTTAATGTTTGCTTCTGTGCTTTGTAGTTTTACTTCTATTTGTATTATTTCTTACAGAAATTTTACCATTTTATTCTTTACAGTTAGGGTTTTTCCCCCATTTTATTGATATGTACAAGTGCAGAATTTAAGGTTTACAATGGAGTTGAGCATTTTGTGCACATACTTTCCTTGTCAAAGTGACAAGGGCTTTCCCACTCTCCTTTTGTACCTCCCCCTACCATCCCTTCCCTCCCTTCACCCCTCCCCCCCGCCATCCCCCTCTTTTCCTTTGTCTTTCCTTTAAAGTTCCATGAGATAGTTGTGGTCTGGGTCTCTCATATCAGAGAGACCATCCGATGTTTCACCTTCTGCTTCTGACTCACTTCACTAAGCATGATGTTCTCAAGTTTCTTCCATTTGCCTGTGAAAACCTCCATGCTGTTGGACCTTACAGATGTGTAGTATTCCATTGTGTATAAGGACCACAGTTTGTGTATCCACTGGTCTGTTGATGGGTATTTTGGTGACTTCCATGTTCTACAGTTAGGTTTTTTTAGTCTAGCATTATTGTACATGCATGTGTGTATGATGTGATGTCAGAATTCAGTTTTGTTCTTTTTGCATAGTAGCCGGTTACCCCAATTCAGCATCCTCTGTTAAATTGCTGATCGTGCATTCCTCCTAAAAAACCTGAAACATCATCTCTGTCATGTTTTATGTTTTTAGACTTCTTTCCCTATGGTGCAATCATTTTGTGTGTGTGTGTGTGTGTGTGTGTGTGTGTGTGTGTTACTATGTTGCTTTGATTTACGCAAGTTTTTTTTTCTGAATCAACAACTGGTTTATCAAATCTCTTCTCTATTTTTCTTCAAAATTGCATTGATTATTTCTGGAGAATTGTTCATCGATATTTGGTTGGCTAAGTGATATGAAAAACTATGGAGTTTTTCTTTAAAATTTCATTGTATGCATTCCTTTAGGGAAAATTGACTCAATTATTGAATTTTTCATTCATGAGCATGGCATATCTCTCACTTATTTAGGTCATCTTTTGTGTGCTTAAAATACCTGTTCTTAATTTCCCCTGAAGGGTCTTCTGTATTTTTGTTAGATTAATTTACAGATACCCTTATGATTATTTGCTACTGCAAATGGTATCTTTTAAAAGTGCTTTTCAGATTGCTATATGTTTTTATAACTACTACTGATTTTCATGTTTAGATGCAACAACTTTAATGAATTATTAACCTTTATTAATTATAGTTTTGTTTTTAGATAGTCTTGATTTTTAAAAAATGTATCTGTGATTATGCCAGTTTTGTATTTCTAAATTTTTAAACTGTCTACGTTTTATATGCTATCTTGTCCTGGAATCTCCTTTACCAGGTAGAAGTAGGTAATAATAGAGTAAATTTGTTACATCTATGGCTTTAAAGTGATAAATATTTTTTTGTGGTACTGGCGATTGATTGAGCCCAGGCCCCTCACACTGAGCGACATCCCCAGCCCAGTTTTTACTTGGGATTTTTAGATAGAGTCTCTCAAGTTGCTAAATTGCTCCAGCATGACTTGAACTTGTGATCCTCCTGCTTTAGCCTCCTATAGTTGTGGTGTCCTGGGCAGCTTGGTTACTTTGTGAAATTCTGTCTCAAAACTAAAAAGTCTGGGAATGTACCAGAGTGGAAAGGCTCTAGCTTCCATTCCTAGAACCAGAAGGAAAAAAAGAAAGAAAGAAAGAAAGAAAGAAAGAAAGAAAGAAAGAAAGAAGAAAGAGAAAAATTCACCTTTAAGTATAATGTTTGTTGGAATTTTTTGAAAGATGCAACTTACAAGTTGAATTACTTTTTGTTCATTTGCAAAGCACTTTTAATCATTAGGATTAAATGCTATTTATATTTTAGTTTTGTTTGAAAGTATGTGTGAGATTTTAGCAGAGAAGAGTGTATTCTGTATTCTGTAAAACATTTTTACCTTGCAGGTGCTTATTGAGAGTGAGCAGATGAGAAAAGAAGCTGACGACTCAGGTCCTCTCACTGAGCTGCAGCACTGGAAATGTATGTCGGCCAAGTTCAACTACATCATTGAGCAGA
>PVKB01008776.1:0-13149 GCA_004027205.1 Ctenodactylus gundi | reverse complement strand
AAATAATTGACAGAAATTAAAACATGTTTTGCTTGATTAATTTGTTATTTATAATTATTATTACAATGAACTATTTTCACATCAATCAGCTTCGATTTAAATATGAATATCAATTATTTTGAATTAATGTTCTAATATTCATATTCTAAAAATAAAAGACAATTGAGAACTTTACTAACTCCACTACACATACTTCATCACTTCACTACTTCATGTGTTTTTTTATTACCTCCTTCTCACAGGTGGCATAACTGAGATTAAAAAGTTAAATATTTTTGATCAACATATCTCCAAGCCTCTCTGGTTTCAAAGTGTTGCTATTGTGTTGGTAATTCTAAAGCAAATCAATAAAAAATGAATGTTTTGAAATGTGACAGGTAGGGTTATTCCCATTAACTTAAAATAACTTTAAATTTTACATGTTTCAAAAACCATTCACACTTTCAGGTGTTATATCATCTTGCTGTCTATTTCCTCCTGATCACTCGTTCCTACTTTTATCCTTTGGTACCTTTCTTTTCATAATGATTTACAATGTGTTTCACCTTCTGCAATGCTATATTTTCAAAAAGTCATCTCTAGCCATTCTACCCCATCCTTTCTACCTGAACATCCTTCACCCTACACACCCAATACTTCCCACATAATTTATACATGACATCAGTTCGACTTGACCCTACTTGTCACACCTGTCTTTAAACATATCTTTTATAGAGGCTACAGATAATATTTATGCCTTGGTCCTCTATCATCAAGATAAAACAGTTATAATTCCAAACTTCTTTAAGTCCAGTGTTCAGAGTTTATGTTCTTGCAGTCCTGTGTACACATAACAGAAAATCAATAGAAATTTAATGGAAAGCAAATACCACGGGGAGAATTGGGAACTACACAGAACACACTTATGGAGCAAGGGAGAAAACATTTCAAGAAAATGAAAAAAATAAAACAGTTCAGAAAGTTGAGAGATAAGCATGGATTGGTTGTTTCATGTAATCTACTTTTAGGGGATCCACAGCTTGAATATGGGTTTGATGTGCTTCCACTTTTTCATACTATAAAAATTTTCTATTTGGAAAACTTCATGGGACAGAGCATGATTCATATGAGTTACCCGTGTGTGCTTGGAGGTTCATGCATTTTATGGTTCTTCAAATCTTAAGAAATAAATTTTAAAGGCTTGATTATCTCCAAAATGAAGAATGAAATGAACAGCTGTAATCTAAGTAGCTGAGTTTCATGTTGCTCCGCCTACTGACACCTCTCACCCGCATGGTAGAGTAACTCCAGCCTTGTAAATCTTCCCATTGACCAAAAACTGCTGTCTGGAGAATTATGAATTGAATTCTGAGAGACAATTCAGTTTGGAATTATAAAAAGCATTGTCCATAAGCATCGCTATGTACATTTCATACATTCTATATGTGCACTGGTGTGGTGCCATATATTTGATTCACCTAGTCAGTAATTTAGAGAGAGGAGATCGGGCATCTGGTAAAGACCATGAATTCTAGAGTCAAATGGAGCTAAAATAAAAAGTATGCAATGCGTTTAACCCGTTATAGCAGTTAGTCTATGTTCAATGTCGACAGAAATGTTTCTACCTGATAGTATTACCTTTCCTGATGTTATGGTAGCAAATTATTGCCATTTCAATGACTTCAAAAACTATAATTTTTTTTTACAATTCTGAAGATCAGACGATCAAAGGGGATTGGAGGAATAATTCATTGGTTAAAGTGCTTGCACAGCAAACACAAGGCCCTAAGTTTGATCTATCACCCCTTAAACTGGGCAAAAGCCTGTAATTCTGGCACTTAGGAGACTGAGGCAGGAGAATTGCTTTGAGTTCAAGGCCAGCACAGGCTACATATAGCGTTCAGAACCAGCCTGGACTACAGAGTGAGGTTGCTTTAAAAAAAAAAAAATTTAAAAATAATATGCAGTTGGGTCCAGAAGTACAAATCTGTAATCTCAAAATTTTGGGAGCCTGGGGCAGGAAGATTGCTGTGAGTTCAAGACCAGCCTGGACTACAGAGCAAGACCACATCACCAAAAAAAAAAAAAAAAAAAAAAAAGTTCAAAAGCGGTCTCACTAGGCTGGAATCACAGGATAGCGCTCCCTCCTTTAGCCTTTAATAGGTTAAATGTGGAGCATTTAGCCTTTAATAGGTTAAATGTGGAGCATCTAGAGGAAAATCATTTTCCTGTCTTTGCCAGTTGCTCGAAACCACAGGCTTGTGACTAAGTAACATCTTCATAGTTGATAATAAACTAGCAAATCTCTCACAGTGAATCACTAATGCAGACCCTAGTGTGTGGGCTCACTGCTCTCTTTTATATTATACTTAATGAGCTTTGTGATTGCATTGGACCCACCCCAATAGCTCTAGATAATTTCCTTACTTTAAGGTCAATTGATTAGCTGTAACCTCACTTCCCCTTGCCAGGAAATCATGACATCATAATCTGTTCACAAATTTAGAAATTATAAAGTGGACACGTCTGGGGATCTGTGGTTTGGTAGGTTACATATGGAGTAGTTGCACAATATATTTAACCCTAACATACTTTAATTACACATAATTGAAAAATAAAGTGACATTTAATAGGTCTTCTTTTAATGTATGATTATAGGTAATAACACAATGAATGTGTGTATTGTTCACTAAATTATTTTCATTGTTATTTTCACAAAAAAACTGTGAAGAATGATAACTAATTGTAGATTATAGAATATAGATATTTAAAATGGAATATGAATTGTCAGAAAAAATCAAGTTTGACTTATCTTAAATGGCAATATTTGTGTTATATTTCTTATTCAGTATCTTAGCTGCATTTTCATTGCTGGGACAGAATATATGAAGTCCACAACTTTCAGGTTTATTTTAGCTTTTATCTTTGGAAGACTGTAGGCCATTCTCAGGCAAGCAGCTAGAAATGGTGGAACAGGTCCGAAGCCAGGGCCATCGATAAAGATTCTCATGGCATACCCAGAGAATTTGGAGTTCACATCTGTGGTGAGATGTGAACGCCAAACGGCCTGGGTGGCTGTGTGCCTACAGTGTTGTCTCTGGTTGGAGCCGTTGTCACTTGCCTTTGGGCTGGCTCTGTTCACAGCCTGTAGCCATCCTCAGTGAATGATTCATGTTTTTGGCACCTCCAAATTCTCTGGGTATGCACTGCGTTTTCAGCTTCACAATTTTATGTCTTGCCCTCCCAGAGGCACTCTGCCTGGCCTCCAAGTTCTTCCTCTGAAATCTGGGCAAAAGGTTCTATTATCCCACAGTCTGCCCTCTGCTTACCTGTGAATCCAGTACCACATTGATGAAACCAAAATCTTCCACTGCCTTGAGTAATGGTAGCCTGTTCCCCTTGGACACTTGCTCTGAGGCCTCTCAGTTCTCAGATGGTTGCATGCCAGCCAACACCTCTCTTTGACCCACCAGACTACCACATGGAATTCTTTATAAAGCAAAACATGCGCCTATTCTTTGAAATTGTTATTCCATTCCTAAATATTTATTCAGGATAATTATTTTTATACAAAGACTTATAGAAGTTTATATCTACTCAGTGAAATATTATTCAAAAGTGAATTAGAATTAGCTACTGATCCACACAGTCACATAAGTGAATATCAGAAGAAATAGACAGAAAATGAAGCCAGATACAGAAGATGGCATGATTCCACCTATAAGACATCTAGAGCAGGGAAAGCCAGCATAGAGTGACAGAAAGTAGATTAGCATTCGTTTGGGGTCAGCAGGAAGTACGGGGTTAGAGACTGCGAAGAGGCACAGAGCAGTTTCTAAAGAAGAAATCGTTCCATATAGTGGTATCTGTGAAGGGCGTGTTGATACATTGTTGTATACATTTATCAAAACTCATTAAACTGTATACTTAAAATAGATGTATTTCTTGATATAAGTTAAATCTTTATAAAATTGGCTTGTTTTTGCTAGAAGAGTACATCACAGCTCTCAATGATCAAAAATAACTTGTGTGTATAAAACTTATTTCAATTAATCCGGAACACACAGTTAAGCTGTACAAGGGACATATTGAGATAGCTCACATGTGGTTGGCAGTTGCTCCCCTTCGCATCAGATAAAATAGAAACTGAGACATTGGTTGGGATTTAAACTGACACCAGAATGCAAACTTTCAACACTAAAAGTTTATATTGATAACTATACCATAAATCATACTTTGGAACTCTGAAATAGGTAATAAACAAGTGTCTGGGGTTAAGGAATATTCTAGAAAGTTTGGTTTAGAGATATAACCACGCAAATAGCTCATACGACCTGTCAACTCTTCAGTTGTATCACGTAGTGGCCTAAAGGGATTCTTTCTACAAAGAAGAATGACATTCAATTTTTTCCTTTATTTCCACAATGGATAATGAGTACTAGTTTTTCCATTTCTTGGAATTTTGAAAGAAACAAAATAAAGAATTTTCAACTAGAAGTTTTGAATAAGAAGAAATGAACGCCTAAGATTAGGCAAGAGTTTGATATCATTGGGCTCCAAGTTAACGCTCACAAGTAGCCATCACCCACAGATCATTTTCTCAGTGATATAGTGGAGATGATAATATTCTCTGTAGATAGTAGGTGCCATCTTTCTTTAGCCACTACATCTTGACTGAGGGGTACACGAACATTATAGTCACGGCTTTAGGAGAAGAAGTACACATGTGTTCAAAAACCTAGTTTTCCTTTTAGCAAGACCCTCCAGCTACCAGTATGGCTAACACCTTTTGCATCAACCGATCTTGTGAGCCCTTCTGTGGACCCATTCCCAGTGGTATCTGCAAACCAATTGAACTATTTACGTCATAGAAGAAGAAGCAACATATTTCACCAGAATAAATGCAATGGATATATATTACCTTCCCTGAGTGCTATGCTTTTTTTTAAAAATGACTACCCATAGACCAATGAAATGGGTGATTTTCTATAATGGTTACCACATAAATTTGCTTCTGGTCAAAGAACACATTTACCAGTAAGGAATCAGGGAGTGATTAACATTTATGCAGTTTGTTGGATTTCTACATACCCTCTCACATGGTGATTTACCAGAGAAAGTTATGGGTTACACTGTTAAACACATAGCACAGGGGTGGGCATGTTATGATATCTTCTTTGGGAGGTATTATTTAAAAAGTTTTATATATTTTTTAAACTGATAACTAATATACCATCTTTTCACATAGGAAAGCACATGAATTAAGGAACCAAGAAGTGGGAATGAGATTGGCTCCTGTCTCTCTGTTATTCATAAAAATCTAATCTTAATATCTTTGCTTCCTGTCTTCATAGTTTTTGGCTTCACAGGCTTATAGATTTCATTTTCTAAAAAAAATAAATGCTTCCACAAGAAGAACTAACAACGATTCTACTGAACTTAAAGTTGAAACTCTGTCTGATCACTTTAAATTTCTTATTTCACTAAGCCAACATGGAAAAATGATTTATTGTCCTACCAAATGAGAATAAAACTGATTATCAAAAAGAAAAAGACTTGCTGTTACATAATAAAGAAGACAGGAACAGCCAAGAAATTTTACAAAGTTTCCTAGTATTCATCTATCCAATAGAAAAAGTCTAATAAAAGAACAGAGAAGCCCAATGAAGGCTAATAACTCCAGCCCTTCGAAAGTCAAGGCTTGAATTACCACATCAGGCAAAGAATTGTGACCAGACAAGGGACTTACTTGAAAACTAAAGAAATGGGTAATGAAAGAAGATTTTAAAAATGCTAACATGGCCTCTAATCCATTTACAGAAATGAGGCATGTAAGAGCTAAGCCTACTTCTTTTCTCATTTTATGAAATATATATATAGTAACTAGTTACTTTGCCAATATTCCTTTTCTTCTATCTAATACAATGTGTATTAGTAGAACTTAAACATGGTTCAGTTTATAAGCTATACAATATTAAAGAAGAATTGGATCAGAAAATCACACCATATCATGTGGGAGCTCAAATTTGGGTGGTGATTATTTTAAGGTGAAAATGGAGCTAGAAGAATATACATGGATGCTCAGTTGGCAAAGTTGGGACTATGCCAGATTTGTGTTCATATTGACATTGTATTAATCAGCTTTCCCGTCACTGGGACCAAATACCTGGCAGAATAAGGAAAACTGACTAGAAAGTGTGCATCAAGGAGCCAGATACAATGCTTTGGGTCACACCTCAGCTACCCACTCTGACGCGCACAGAGCTGTACTTTGCTCCCACCTTAAGCAGCACTGAAGCCAATCAAGCTTGTCATTTGCTTTAAGTGTCACAGTATCCATACAATCCCCTCTTTATCTTTTTTTGTAGATAAACTGGAAATTCCATTTATCATGGCTTCACTCTCTGGATAGAAATTGCTTTGTAAATGACAAGCAAATATTAATATGCAGAAAGTAACAAAAAAGAAAAAAAATCATTGTTTTGGGGCAAAATTTAAATAAATGTACCAGGAGATGCACCATTTTATGTTAGTGCTTCCAAATCAGTCATTCCAAACCAGTCACTCTGAGTGCTACAAGCAACAGAAACATTATCAATCGTTTCTTATAAAACCCTGAGAGTCAGGGCAGCTTCCATATGAACACTTGAGACCCCTCTTCAGGTCTACTGGCCACTGAAATCACCAGACAGGCTTCCTGACCTTCACTCTCCATTTCTAAAAGTTTATAGCTATGCAATATCTGTATCAAATCCATTCCTACTTAAATACCCATAGTGACTTCTTGACAAATTTACCAATACAGAAAAATCCATGAATTTGAAATGGCCATAAAGCGATTGACAAGTAGTCCTTTAAACAGTTTCAGAAGAAAACAGAGAAAAAGAAAAGAAAAAAAGAAAAGGAAAGGAAAGAACAAATCAACATCTATTCTGGTGAAAGCCTCATTCAGGCTGTTGCCATGTCCTGGCCTTTCTCAAGCCTCAGGGATATGGACAGTAGAAGAGCTATTACACTTAACATCATTGGAGAACACTTATTTTTCTCTTCCTGCACTTTTTTCTTAAAATAGAAAAGTAAAGGGCAAGCAGTTCACCATACAAGCTCGAACTCAAAGCTTTCATCAGGTAAACGAATTCCTTAACAGTCCTTACTCTCAGCACGGGCTAATCTTCACCATCGCATTTCTCACTCAGTGGCCACAGTTAATCTCAGGAAATGGATTAGTGGAGAGTTTGTGGTTCTGCAGTTAATCTACCACGTTTCACATCCCAACAACAGAATTGAAATAGTGAGTAAATCATTTAGCACTTAGATTATTTAAAAGGTGGTATTTTTAGTATCGAACAGCATTAAATGATGACTGGGTAAGTGAGAAAGAAAACAAATTCAAGTTCCTTTTCCTTGAAAATATTGGTGACTTTGATTTAGAATTTCATTCCAAAGTTAGCCATTAATTAAGGCTAATTGAGAAGAAATCCTTCTGCATGCAATGATTAAGAAAAAACCTTCATGAGCAATCTGAATAAAGGCTCACTTCTATGTATTATAAGTTCAGAATGAAAAATTTTTATGTTTGTGATTTTATGTTTAGTTTAAGGATTACTTTCACCTAATAGAAAAGACTTACATATGTCAAGAAGAAATGTTATGGTTGATTAATGCTTTTAGTGAAAGTATTGAGATATTTCATTGTAACAGAGAACCCCTATTCAGATTACTGTATATTTTTCCTTTTCATGTGTTACAAACAAAACTAAAGGAGTTATTCATTAAAGATCTATTTGTCCTACAAGACATAAATGAGGCTTTTCAAACTAAAAATAATCTGGCCTCTTGCTACATTTTTAGCATGCTCTCAAATGACATGCTGATCGTGAAGAGCTAGACAGCCACAGTGAGCTCGATGTATCTTCGGCACAGAGTCAAACAACATTCTATCAAGCAACACTACTGTCTAGGACAGAATGTGACACCTAAATCTGTCAGTTGCATCATATTCAGCTTCCAGATATGTTTCCTGTTGACATGTTCTTCTTGGCATCAAGTGACAAGAGAAAGTGTCCAGTAAAAGTTCTGAACTAAAAGCACTGGAGAAACATGACAGCATAATCCACTCCAAACCAAGCATTTCGGTCAATTGATAAAAATGTGACCACTGGCAACCAACTGAAGAGAAGTTGATTCTAAGGCAACAGCACAGAGGGTAGAACACCTGAAATAGTGTCAACCAAGTTAAAATCGGGCCTGCAAAAATTTATTTACAAAGAAAAGAGCCAGACAGAGATAACAGCAGAGCAGCTATAACTGTCAGAGATGGAACGGGAAGAAAATGTTAGTTTGAGGAAGATGAATGAAACTACAACCAGCATTTTCCAGAGAAGTAGTATATTTTTCCTAAAAAACAGAAATTGGAACAGAAAAGACAATTACTGAATGTTTTTAGATGATGTAGGCTAGGCCTACGATTTTGTCACATAAGTTACTCTGTGGAAGAATAGAAAGACTGCCATTTGTTGACACTGTGATTGATGTGCCGATCATGTGTCAATCTCTTGATTCCGTTATCTTATTTAATCCCTGTTGCAATACTCTGGGCAGGCATTATTATCCCCATTTGATAAGCGAGGAACCAGCAGTTCAGAAGCTAAGTGTCTCTGTATTTTTTCATTGCTAGCACACGACACCTAATAACCACAAGCTACGGAAGGAGAGGCTGATTTTAGCTCACAGTGTCAGGAGGTCTCAGTACAATCATGGGTAGCCGGAAATTGTGGAAGAGTATGGCGGAGGCCTAGAAAAACCACAGCTGTTCATCCCACTGCAACAGGAACCAGAATGAGGGAAACATAGAGCTGGTGAGGGGGAACTGTTCTGAGTGAAGCCCCCTTCCACACAAGCTCCACCTCCTAACAGCATGAAAATCCATAGATAATCCACGATATACAAATACATGAGGCCTTTGGGAGACATTCCAGATCCAAACAGTAAACTAAACTATTTTTCCAAGATTATAAAGCCAACAAAAAGTCAATATCTGATCCCAAATCTACATATCTCAAGGTCCATCACCCCTTCCTACTCAAAATCGAATGAACCCTGTATTTATCAGGGCATGTATACATATGTAAGCATATGTTTGTATATACACACACACACACACAGACACACAAATACATATTATTAGAGAGTCTTTCACACATATACCCAAGGCATATTAATGACTTTGCTAAGAATTTACGAGTACAAACAAATCTATATAGATCATTTCTATATTCATCTTCATCTTGAAAAACTAAGCAACTAAAACCATGAAAAAAAGCCAAACATATTTAACAGAGAAGTGATATTAATATAGTTTTAGCAATAGGTAAAATATTTCAATCATTTTTCAGGGTTTCTATTGTGCTGAAACAATCTTCCCAGAGAAAGTAAATATTAGATAGTTGTTGTACTGGGCAGAAATACTGGGACTTCTGTAAGAATTCTTTTAAAGAAAAAAGCACCAGTATTCAATAAAATTCTAGACACCTCAGAGAAAATTCAAAACTGTTTTTGGTATTAATTGTCAGGAATGAAGCAGCCTTGGGGGTATTATAGATAAACAGAAAACATAGAGACCCAAGCTATAGAATTCACACATTATGCATTGATTTCTCAGAAAATAGTTAAATATATTTCCTATATTTCACAAAGAAAGTTCTGGAGATTGATAAATGTTGTTATTGGATTTTAATCTCATATTTGAAAGTGTAATGAAATTTTCCTCAACATATTAAGGCTAACAATTCAAACTTTAGCTACCTCTTTCTTTGTTAATCTTAGGAGGCTCTCCTTTTAAAAAAAGTACATATATATATATATATATATATATATATATATATATATATATGTATGTATATATTTCCAAGATCTATTTGAAGAAACTAAAGTACAAGCTTTTAAATATCTAGGATATGTCCCTTGTAGATCAAGAGAAAAACATGTATGTAACTTAAGGTGTCTGCAACTATAGGTAACAGGACAGCACACATGGACCCTGCCCTAATTACCTGCACCAACTGCAGCCACTCAGTGGCCTTATTTTCCCCTCACTGTCCTGCAATTTAAAATAAGAGAAATAGATTGGAGGACGTCTAAAAATTTTTTCACTGACTCTAGGGAGTTGGTTTCCATGGGAACGTCACCTCCTATGTCATTTGCCTTTATTACAGCTCTTGTTAACTTTGTTTTAATAACAAACCTGTTATTGCTTTCATGACCAGAAACATCAATATTTCTTTAATTCATTATTTTGTGATAACTGAAATAATAGAATTGGGTCTCCTTTGGTACCTATCAGAGCAACTGCCCATCGGGTGTCTTCCAGAAATAATCCTTTGTCAATATGTTTTCCACACTTGGTTACGTGTCCTCTCCTCCTCCTTTCACAGGGTGGATCAGTTCCACTAGTTCCTCGTAAAGAAATACTTCATTCTTTCCAATCTCTTCTTTTTTAACTGTATTTTACGTATTCTAATAAGTGACTTGACTGGGCCTCTCGCACTATCTGACCAAACTCGGTGTGACTTGAATGGATGCAAGGAAAGCCCTTGCGTGTCCCTTTTGATCGTTTTAAGGATATGACAATCTCTTTCTTGTTCTAGGGAGAATAAGTCTGGCCGTCACTGCCAGGTCATTATCAAATTTCTCTTGCTTTTGTGATAAGCGTTTGGGATTTCAGCTGACTGAGGGAGGGCTCCCTGGGACTGTCGCTGAAGCTGGATTCCCGGAATTATCTTCATCTGTCCCACATCTCAGTGCATCAATAGAGTTGAGGCCTGACAGGTAGTTTCTAATGTTCCCTTTGTGTAACACGAACAACTTTCCTATTTGTCTGTCAAATGTAAATTTACTAAGTCTGGCACTCACCCGGTGATTCTGAGAAAAGAATGCCTTTAGAAGTGGTTGCTTTCCAGTTTTGAAGCCGCAGAGTTTGTTGCCTTTGTTTTTGTGGTTGTTAATTTTGATCTTGGGGTTTTCCCCCCCCCATTTTTACTAGCAAATATAACCAATGCACAATAGGTACATTGAGCTTGAGAACTGTGTGCACAACAAAAACTTTACAATCCCTTCCCTTCTTCTGTCTTGGTCTTCCCCCCACCCCCCCTGACCCCCACGACTCCCAATCTCACCCATCTGATTGTATTAATTATTTATTGTCAAATAAATACCTTACACCTCTCTTTTAAATGAATTGTTCTTCAGGTTTTAAAAATTAGGAAACTTTCTAATTGTGGCTTGGATCTAGAGTGTCCCCTAAAAGTCTCATATATTTAGATGTAGGGGGATGCCTGTGGAGCCATAGGCTATTGGGAAGTAGAAACTGGCTGGAAAGGATGGATGCTTGGGGCTTGACCTGAAGGGGTGTTGCTGGCTCTGCCCTTGCTTCAATTGACTCCTGTCTGCAATGATGATGATGATGGTGATGGTGTGAATAGCCCATCTCCTGTTCCTCCTCCTCCTGCCGTGAGCTTCTACCCTTGCCAGCCAGCAATGTATGAACTTTGATCTTCTGAAACATTGAGCTAGAATAAATTTTTCTCCTTTAAATTGCAGGTGTTAGGTATTCTGTGTCAGCAACAAAGAAGTAACCAAGACAAAAAAAAAAAAAAAAAAAAAAACTGATACCAAGAAGGGAATCTTGCCTAAATATATGATTTAGAAGCCTGTGGAACTTATTTGCAGGAGTTTGGAAAATTTGAAGATTCTAGCTAGAAAGGCCTTAGAATGCTGTGAGCTAAGTTTGTTGGGAGATTCGGGTCAGAGCTCCGAACAAGAGAATGCTGATAGAAGTGTGGATTATAAAGCCAGGCTCAAGGAGTTTCAGATGAGAAAGAGGACTTTATTGGGCAATTGGTTTGAAAATACACATGTTGTGCTGTGGTTTGGATCTAGAATGTCCTCCAAAAGTCTTATGTATGTGGATGCAGTGAGGTATCTACAGAACCGTGGGCTGTTGGAAGATGGGGTCTGACTGGAAGGGGCAGATGCTTGGGGTTTGATCAGGAGAGCTTATGTCAACCTGTTCAGACTAGGGAAGACCACAGGCAGAACATCAGCGCTCTGTTATTGACTCTAGGCCGGGCAGTAAGGGTTAGGTACTCACTCTGGGTGTGGGCAGCCCAACTGGCATCTTGAAGTAACTAAGGAAAGAGCTTCCTGGGGAAGCTCTAGCTTTGTCTGAGTCCTACGTCACCTAGCTCTCCATCTGCAATGGGATAAGCAGCTCCCCACTTTCTGCCTGGTGTTTGCATCATTGTTGGCTGTCTATAAAAGGACTGTAGGAACCTTCCAAAATTGGGGGCTAAGTAAATCTTCCTCCCTTAAGTTGTGGATGTCTGGTATTCTCCCACAGCTATAATTAAGTAACTAAGACACAGGGGGTGTTTGGAAAAATTGAGGATGCCAACTGGAGACACCTTAAATACTCTGAGCCAAGCTTGGTGGGAGATTCTGGTTGGAGCTCAGATGACCAGAATGCTGACAGAAGTGTGGTTTAAAAAGGCCAGACTCAACAGGTCTCAGATGGGAAAGAGGATTTTATTGACAATTGTTCTAAAAAGCATATGTGCTATGTTCTGGTAAACAAACAAAAAAAAGTTTGTTGACATTTTGCCCTTGTCCAGAGACTTTGACTGAAGTAGAGATTATGAATTGTGTGCTACTTAATCTGACAGAAGAAATGTCTGAATAACCAGTATCCAGACTGCTACTAGGGTACTGTTTTCATTTTTTATCAGCTATACACTGAGAAGTTGGAGAAATCAGCAGAAGTGGTCATTAAAGAGATAAAGATTTTTAAAAAGCCAATGCTAGTTGTGCTGCTATGGAAGTCACCAAAA
The DNA here is from genome assembly GCA_004027205.1 of Ctenodactylus gundi. Classification (NCBI taxonomy): domain Eukaryota; kingdom Metazoa; phylum Chordata; class Mammalia; order Rodentia; family Ctenodactylidae; genus Ctenodactylus; species Ctenodactylus gundi. The sequence continues at coordinate 286 of PVKB01008776.1, read as the reverse complement.
TACCTGTCAACAGACCAGTGGATACACAAATTGTGGTATTTGTACACAATGGAATACTATCCATCAATAAAGTCCAACAGTGTGGAGGCTTTTACAGGCAAGTGGAAGAAACTTGAGAACATCATGCTTAGTGAAGTGAGTCAGAAGCAGAAGGTGAAACATTGAATGGTCTCTCTGATATGAGAGTCCCAGATCACAACTCTTATGGAACTTAAAACGAAAAACAAAGTGAAACGGGAGGGGGGGAAGGGGAGAGGGGAGGGGAGGAGGGAGGGAGGGGAGTGTA